>CAUJNA010003436.1:418415-440915 GCA_963377175.1 Effrenium voratum
TGTTAAATTGATGTTAAATTTTAACATCCATTTAACATCATTTAACATCCAATTAGCTTTAAAAGTAAATGACAATTGATGTTAAATGTTGTTAAATGGATGTTAAAATTTAACATCAATTTAACATCCCTGGGAACCCTTGTGTGCTGGTGTGACAGTTGATTGTCTGTGGGTTGTGGGTTGAATCGTGTAGGAGTTGTGAGTCATATCATCTCCTTTGCTTCCAATATGGAATGGCCTTGTCTAAATGAAACACTTGGTTCATGAAAATTTCCTTATACCGAAGCTTGTTTGTGCTCAGGTTCAATCTTGAACAGGCGCTTGTATTTGTAGTAAGTTTTCTTTTGTAGAGCAATGTCTCCCAAAAAGAATGTGATCAAAGATGATGAGACCAAGACGGTCATGCGGAGGCGCTCTACTAAGGGCAGGGCTGATGAAGATGCGGTGGATGATACTCAAACAAGAAAGATGCAATCCAACATGAAGACTCAGTTGAACAATGCTCAAAAACGTCTTGATGCTCATCAAAGTGGCGAGTATGTCCTCCCGCAAGCCCAAGTGGAGGAGCTGCAGAACAAAACTGACTTCCTGAAGGCCTACAATAGCCTGTCCCGGAAGAGTGAGATGAAGGCCAAAGTGCTTCAAGAATGGTCTCAGGATAAGTCATGCAAACAGTGGGCATTGTCGCGTACTAGATCCCATACCTCCTCAATTAAGTCGACATCCAGTGCGCAGATGGGATACGGTACCAAGTTGCTTGGATGCACATTGGTTCCCCCATAAGGTTTCTGACTGTCCACCTGGTTTACTTCCTATGGCCTCCAAACATCGGTTTGGATGTATCATACTCTGGACTAAAAAACAGAGTATGCAACACTCTTGCACATGCCATTTATTGTTCATTCTCTGCTACAAATTAGTAAGTGATTCATGGTATGTAGGAGCATTACATGCTCCTGAAACAACAATCATGCTCCTACCGTTCAACCATCAGTGACATGCGCAAACCCTCCCATGTTAGACTGATGTTGAACAAATCTATGTCGATGAACATTTTGGACAGCTTGCCGCCCAAACAAGTATCGCTGAATTCCATTGATGTGTGAAATGGTTGGTTTCACACGAGCTGTTATTGACCTATCATGTTATCAGGAGCAATTGCTGCTCCTTTGGAACCTCTGTGTTATGACATGATCTCAGGAGCAATTGCTACCCCTTTGGAAACTTATGTGTTGTGACATGACATGATCTCAGGAGCAATTGTTGCTCCTTTGGAAACTTATGTGTTGTGACATGATCTCAGGAGCAATTGTTGCTCCTTTGTAAACTTATGTGTTGTGACATGATCTCAGGAGCAATTGTTGCTCCTTTGGAAACATATGTGTTATGACATTATCTCTCCACAATGCTACACAAACTATGCCATCATGTTGATGGGGTGCTATGTAGCCAAGCCTAACTAGTGTACCAAAGGGAAACTAAACAGCGGAGCACATTGGAATTATTACCACCCCAGCTTAGCACCATAGACATCTGAGGTTTGAGGTTGCGGCCTTGTTGAAGCTCAACAATTTGGAGAACCAGGAACAGAAGGAGTTGTTGGAGGCGACGCTAAAAGAGCTTACTAGCGATGACCTGTGGGATGAAAACAACGCCATTGAGAGAACCAACAAGAAGATGAAGCTCAAAAGGTACCACTTTGACAAGTACCTGGGGACCCTGGTGGATAAAGCCGAAGAAGACATGGACACGTTGCAGGGGGAGCAGGACATGACCAAGTGGACCAAAAAACATGGAGTTCCCCTATTGGACATGGATAGCGGTCCAAGCGCCTCCATTCAGCTCGCGGCTGTCAAAGTTGAGCACATGTGGGTGGTTCCTGCTGAGGACCTCAAGAATAACTTGGCCAACTCCCAGAAGCAAGTCAGGATCCTGGTCTCCACGTTCAAGCGCCTGAGGGGGCTCTTCGGCTCCGCTTCCGACGGATATGAAGAAGAAAAGGCTTTGTGCTTGGCTGAGCTCGCTCTCTTGGAAAAGGTGGAGGCCGATTTGATCCAGTGCGGCTTTGCGAACCCCCGTACCATGGATGAGACGAGCGGCAAGGACTTTGTTGAGCAGGGAACTTCTCTGCTGAAGACCGCTACTGACCAAATTGCCAAAGTAGAAATTAGCAAGCGCAAGTTGGCAGTTTCTGCTTCTAAGCTGACCAACAAATGACGGGGTCCAGGGTCAAGTGTCCACTTTGAAATGAATGGGTCCAACCAATCAGTGCTTCGACTGAGAACTGCTTTTTCTAGCGGCTGGTTTCCAGAGGCTGATAACCTGTAGTTCGGTCCTGGACATCTTCTTGTGCATGCAGCTTCGAGGCAGGTATAATGGCACAGGAGCCGCAGTGGCGATTCGACACAAAAAGAAGGACCCGCGGCATCTCCTAGGATGCGTTGTGCTGAGTGTCCATCAAGCAGGCTGACTTCTAGTCATGTTTGCTTTGTTTGGCAGGAGCTTTCTGTTCAAGCTCCTTAGGTAACGTGTTTCTCTCTAATGCGCCTCGTAGCTGCTCCGACAGCGCCTGTGTGTGTGTGCAACTTGATATGTCAATACAACGTATCAAGCTAGGATCCTGCTTTGTAGCCCGCTGTGAGCACTGTCGTCATGGTTCGGGGAGACGCAGAAGACGCGCCTCGATGGAAAAAGCGGAAAACGAGAGAAGAGTCGACAGAGCCATCCGCTCCTGCGAGGCCAGAAGCCACAGGAGCGCCCGCGGCATCACCGCAGCCGTTTCGATGTAAACTGAGAGAATTCTTTCTTGCCAACAAACTGTCAGCCAAAGACACCTTCGAGCTAGCCAGCACGTGCCGTCAAGAAGTCATCAGCAGCGCTGCAGACTTGGCAAATGTGGGCGCGCGTGGTCGAGCACCGCAGAACTACGCGAGAGATCTGATGCGACGCTTTCTGGCAGGCTGTAAGATGCCAGATGTTTTTTCCTGGCCTTTGCCAGTTTGGAACCCGGACGCGAAGAAGGAAGAGCCTGTAGAACATCCATTTCTTCTGCCTCACGAGCTCCTCCACTCAATTGTGCAAAAGGAAGTACTCAATGTTTTTCAGCTGACAGATCCTGGACACAGCCAAATTCGAAAGCTTTGGCAGAAGGAGTGCCAGCATTTGTCCATCCCTGAATCAAATACTTTGGCTATTGGCCTTCATGGAGATGGAGTTCCTTACACAAAAAAAGACTCCATTGAGATTATATCCTGGAATTTTTTGTCTCACCCGAGCGGCGACCGCATTCCAATAACTGCCATTTCGAAGAAATATGTCGGGCCGAATACATGGCATGCTGTGATGAAAGTCATTGCTTGGTCTTTCCGCATGCTATCTCTGGGAGTTGTCTTTTCTCGAGATCCTGATGGCGACGAATGGGATTGCCGCAGGCACTTGGCCGCTGGGTCGACCCTTGCATGCAGGGCTTTATTGCTACAAGTCCGAGGAGACTGGCCATTTCTCCGTGCACTGTTTTCGTTTCCAGCTTGGAACAGCCCTCGCATTTGCTGGAAATGCGCAGCAGCCCTCGAGGGCCCGTGCGCTTACACGTCCACAAGCTTGGCTGCCCCCTGGCGCCAAGAGAGACTGTCAGACTTCGACTTTCTGCAGTCACTTCGGGATCAGCAGATTCAGGTAAGTCCGCTTCTTCAGCTGCCAGGCTTTCGCCTGAGCTATGTGGTTTTAGACTGGCTGCACATAGTGGATTTAGGCGTTGGTGCGGACGTGATGGGCTGCTTTTTCTGGACACTCATCAGGAATAATAACTACCTGGACGGGCCTAACAAAGATGTTAGGACAGCAGCTTTATGGCGGCTGCTGAAGGACTGGTATTCTGAAACAAAGCCTGCCTCGAGACTAGACAATCTGACGGAAGAGATGATAAAGCGCTCAGGCACGAACAAAAAGCCGAAGCTTCGAGCCAAGGGTGCAGAGTGCAGATACATCATCAAATTCGCTGTCGACCTTTCCAAAAGCTTGCACCAGGCAGACCCATCTAGCGCAGAAATGTCAGCCATAGCTGAGCTGTTCAATGAGCTTTGGACATTGCAGCTGTGGGTGTCCGGATCGAAAGGCAAGTATAATTCCGAGATTGCGGCTGCACACTGTCGTCGGTTCTGCCTCATGTACGAGGCCCTAAGGGCCTCTGGCAAAGGCGACAACCTTTGGCAGTTTAAGCCTAAGCTGCATCTGTTGCAGGAACTTGTGGAATATCAGTCACATGACTACGGCTCCCCGCGCTTGTACTGGACTTACAGAGACGAGTCCTGGTGCGGTTTCATGGCAAAAGCCAACAAAAGAAGAGGAGGCTGCTCCGTAAGTTCCACAATAGCATTCAGATTTTTGCAGCGTTACCGAGCCATGCAAGACTGAAGTTTGCTCCGCGTTGAAAAAAAAGAAGCGCTTGCAGTGCGAGGTCGCAGGCTGCTGCAGCACAGTACATGTCAGTACTGGCTGCCTTCTTCTTCCAACGAGGGTTGTAGGATGCTCTGAGCTCCTTCCTCAAGAGTGTTACTCAAATTATCTGGTTTGTTGCGCTGTTCATTCGAACGTTTCCCGTCCTTGAGCAAGTCCAAGTAAAGCTAGAGCAAGATCCTGCTCTGTTTTCAGTTTGACCCACCGACTTCTTTGCTTGCAAATCTTGATTGTGATTGAGTTCTTAGCACGGTCGTTCTGTTGACACTTTAAAAATAGCCCAGGAAGCTTAAGCTCCTTTTTTTTTTCTCGCAGCTTGTCCCGTGGAAGCCTGGTGCATATCCCTTCCCGCAAGTCCAAGGAAGCTTAAGCTCCTTTTTATTGATTGCAGTTTGGCCCGCCGAATCAGTGTCAACCCAACGAGGACTCATCGAAGCCCTGTCACGTGACGAGGATTCGTCGAATCAGTGTCAACTTGGATCCTTGCCATCTTGGCGTGGATTCGACGAATCCGTGCTGAAACCGGCGCTTATTCGAAGGTTTCAGCGCTTGCTCGAGTGGATCAGCGCTGATCCGACACAAAAACCCTACTTTTCCTTGTCAAACCAGCGCTGATTCGCGAATCAGTGCTGAAACCAGCGCTTAAAGAAGGACTGGGCATGGATAGCGACCGCGGAATCTGCTGACGATGCTTTCTCGTTGCCATTGATGGATCTCAATGGAGGGGACTCGCAAGGGAGCAAAGATGGCAGGATCCGTGAATGTGGCGTCCAGCATCTTGCCGTACACAGCGGGGCAATAGAGCATGAGTCGGGAGTCCGCATGATCTTCGCAATGGCGGACAAGGGGCTCCAGGGTTGTTAGAGCCTGTTGAACATGAGCATGTAGAAAGTACTGTTGTGTGTGAGGAAGGTGGAGGTCGAAATGGAAATCGACAATAGTGGAAAGGGTTGATGGATCAAGCGAGGGCAGGTTGTTGGTCCTGGCCCAGTGGTGAAACGCCTGAGTCAGACGATTCATCAAGACCCCGCGTGGAGGAAAGAAGGAGTTGCGCATCGAACCAGAAAGCATGCTGACTATGTCGGGGTCGAACAACTCATGAGTGTCGGAGCCAGAAAAAAAGAAGGTGTCCCTCATGCTGCGGGAGGGATGGGTGTCGCTTGGCGAGGTCGGTACATGTGCAGGACAGCTCGCCGAGACTCCAGGTTTGAGCTGCCTGGAGGTGGGAGAACCAGGCACTGGATAGTTTCCGGTGCGCCTTGAAAACGATGCGTGGTTGCGCCACATGAAACGGCAGAGCACTGCGGGTGTGGATCTGACAAACCCGCGGAGCTGGGTCAAAAGCAACGTCCGAAAGGAGGAATGTGCGAAGAAGGGAGCGAGCATCGGGCTGGAGGGGCCGGGTGGAATTAGGCCCCGGAAGCGCAGGCTAGATCGAATGGCAGAGATGCATGCCTGGTGGTGTGGTTCAGGTAAGTGTGTAGCAATGCGATGAAGGATGTACAGGGCAGCGTGTGGGAAGTCTCTGCTCCGTATGTAACGGATGGCATCAAATCGTCGTAGGGTGTTGCTGCCAAGATCGCCCAAAAGTCGCCACAAGTCCAGGCGGTTGGCCAGGAAAGCTTGTTGCAGAGCGCCAAATGGTGGCAAAGCCCATGTGCCGGGATTGAGAAAAGTCCAATTGTCGTATGAAGCCCGTGCGTGGCCGAAAATGTCTCTCGATGAAGCCAAAATTGAGAGACGGTTGCAGTTCCTGAATGTAGAACTGCTCAGTCGCGAAGAGGTCTGTTGCTGGGACGGCAATGTGGATGGGCACTGAAGCGTAAAAGTGGAAAACATCGAAATGCGCCCACCATCGAACGGCCAGCTCGGCGTTGACCAAATGGTGTCGTTGAACCTGAAGTAGCTTGCGGAATCGGCGGTGATCCCGAGCCATGAGAGAGGTGCGAGTTGCACCGACATAGAAAAAGGTTTGCCATTTGGGATGGCTGGTGAATCTCAGATAAACCGCGGAAGGGACAAGCTGAGATGAGAAATCAGAAGCGGGGGAATCCAGGTCGAGTCGGGCAAGCAGGGCTTTCAGTCGGCCAGAGCCACACGAGAGATGGCAGACGTCAAGTAGCTGAAGCTGCGCGAGTAGCCAGGAACAAAAGTGACGTGCGGTGACGTCGTCGGTTGGGAAGAACCGGAGAGTGAAACGGAGGACAGCGAGAAATTGGCGGCAGTGGTGTTGCCAAAAATTGTGTTGCTTGGCTGTGCGTCGTTGTCGGTGTGCTGTTGAGAGTCACTGGTAGAAGTGGCTTGCAGCGGCCAGGATGCGGCCCAGGGCCGATGACCCTAGTTTGGATAGGGTTCGCACTGGTACGCCGCGGCTCGTTCCAGTTGGGCTCTGGTGTCGGAGTCCAGTGTGGTCCCATTTGGAGCAGTCGTTGGACCAGCATTTAAGGGTCTGCTTGCTTTCTTTGCTGATCTCCTGGGAAGTGATCCATCGCTGGACTTTGGTGTCGGATATGTCGGGTGGGAAGTTGCTGGTGAGCCATTGGCAAACGTGGGGAGGGGGTCCTTCAAGGTGGGCGGAGAGGGGTGTGCCGCCGTGGGTGGGGGGGGCCGGGGGAGAAGGGGAGTCGTCAGTGGTGCGAGCGGGGAGGGGGAGGGCAGAGGGAAACGTCAGGTGGTGGGGTGTCAGGCGTGGTCAACCGTGGCCGCTTCGTGCCGAAGTCCAGAAGGGAGGCCTGAGAGGGCTCAGCCGGGCGCTTGCCGGATGATGTGGGTGTAGGGGGAGGTGAAGGGGATGAGGCATGCTGTGCGAGTTGGTTGTGTGCGACGGCAAGCTGTTGCTCGAGCTGGAGGATGGTGGCAGCTGAAGCTGGGTCAGTCGTAGTGGTGGGTCGTAGGGAGATGAGGAAGTCGAAGATCTTGCTGGTTAGTAGCTTCATGGCTGCTAGTTTGGTGGTCGAGGTGCCCTCCTGTGTAGCGACGTGAAGAGCGAGGGCATCCAAGTCAAGATGTCGTTGTCGGATTTGGCTGAGTAGCCCAGCGGCGAAGACTGACTCCGGCATCGACTTTGCGACAACGATGCGTACCTCACCTCCATGGGCGAGGTGGCGCAACCACCAGCTGTTCCACTGTTCGTGCAGGAAGTTGAGGAGGGGAACGCGAGCGATGTCCTGTCCCTCAATGCCCAATTGCCGGGTGAACGCGGTATGCGTCATGACCTTGAGCAGGTCGTACCCTGCGACGCGGGTGGTGTCGTAGTGATCGTCGTCGGGGTTGAACTCTGCTGGTGTTGGGACTGAGTGGAGGGGGCGAAGAGCAGGAGGGGGTGTGGCCTTCGAGGCGGTGGGGGGAGGGGAGAAAAGGGGGCCGCGGGTGAAGGGGCCGGGGGAGGAGGGGGAAAATGGGCGCCGCCGGGAGGAGGGGGGAGAAAGCCGGTGAAAGGGGGGCGGGGGCCGAGGGGTGGCTGGAAGTGGGAAGGGGTGGCCGTGGGGTTGGCAGGGAGTTGGAGGTGCAGTCGGTGGTGTCCAGGTCGTAGAGGAGGTTCCGGCCGTGTTGTTGCCGTACATGTTGCCATGGTGGTTGGATGCAGCGGGTGAAGGTTGCTGTGGATAGTTTTGCCTTTGGAGCATCGGTAACAAGCCTGGAGGGGGTTGGAAAGCCATGAGAAAACACAAGGGAAAGGGACCAAGTTTGAACCAAAGGCTGGCAAACGGCAACCAAAAGGAAGGGTCGCACGGCGAAAGACCGGTCACAGAAAAGGCAACAAAGCGAACAAACCGTGCATCAGTTCTTTTCCTGGTCATATGGAATATGGTACGGTTCGCGCCCCGCTACGCCGGGCGCTGCAGCGCGACACCTCTCAGCGTGGCATACTTGGAGTGAAGGCACCACTTCTTGCCTCTGCGGCATGCAAAGTGGCGCCGCACGTTGTGCTGGTCCTCGAGGCTTCCCCCGGACTCCAAGATCTTGTGCTGATTGACAGAGCGCAGTTCCCCAAAAGCGATGGCCCCAAGCTGAGACTTTCCGATGGTGAAGTTCTGCAAAAGCTGGCCTAACGTGTCGGGATTGCAGGCTGTGGGAGTAGCCTGAGCATAGCATCCAAAGCTCGGGTAGTCATGGTTCTCAGGCCTCCATGCAGCAGGCCGGATCATGTTCTTATAGGACATGCGGCGCATTCGATCCGGGGGTCTTGGCTGTGTCCATGACGCTTCGCCATAGATCAAGCCACCGGTTGTCGGAGTTTGTGTTGAGCTCTGCCTCCGACGAAGAAAAAATCCAGGTCTTCAATGTCATCCAAGGGGTGTTGGGGGGAGGGTTGGGAAGGAGCAGGGCGGGGAGGGGGGGTTGGGAAAGCCGCCGCGGGTGCAGGGGTAGGGGGCATGCTGGCGTTGTTGCGGCCAGCACGGGATGGGGGGTGCGGTTGTTGCCCAGGTTGCTGCTGTGGCCAGGACTGTCGCTTGTCCTGACTGCTCCAGTTGCCTGTGTTGCTGGTGCTGCGGCGGTGCTTGCCCCAGCGGCTTGTACTGTGGCTCTGCGGTGGGTGTCCCCACGATTGGTTCCACCAGCGTGGAGAGGACCTTTGAGACTTGTCGGTGTCCCATCCGGAAGTGCGCCGGGAAGTGGAACCTTGGGAGGTGTGGGCTTGCGGGGCTCGATGTGGAGCCGTGGTCCTGGGTGCGGGGGAGTGTCGTTGGGGGGACCTGCGCCGGGGGGAGCGTGAGCGGAGGGAGATGGGGTTGCGGTGCGATCGCCTGGAGCGGTGGTGGGGCCGTGAGGGGCTGGAGCTGCGTCGCCGTGGCGACTTGTCGTGTCCACGGTGATGACTGGTGTGGGAGTATGAGTGGCGGTGTCGTCTGTGACGGGAACGGGATCTGCGGGAGTGGGACTGGGGATGACTGTCCGTGGGATGTGGGTTGGTCGAGGAAGCGGCGGCAGGAGTCGTAGCAGCTGTATCGGCTGCGCGTGCCGGCTGAGGCTCGGGCAATGAAGATGGCATGCTGCTCTGAGCCATGAAGGGCATCAGGGCGCCGGATGTCGCGTTGCCAAAGTTAGGAAGGCCACCGTAGGGCATCACGGACATCGGGTTGCCAAAGCTCGGAAGGCCACCATAGGGCAGCATGGAAAACGGTGCAAAGGGCGTGGTCTGGTGAAGGTACGAGGCTCATGGGCTGCG
Organism: Effrenium voratum; assembly: GCA_963377175.1. Taxonomy (NCBI): domain Eukaryota; class Dinophyceae; order Suessiales; family Symbiodiniaceae; genus Effrenium; species Effrenium voratum. The sequence continues at coordinate 428,041 of CAUJNA010003436.1, forward strand.
TCATCTGGGGTGACAACTGCAGGTTCGGTCCACCGCTGCCTGGTGAGCCGGACACGGTGCCGGCCGCAATGCTTTGCAGGAGCGAATGCATCATGTCATAGAGCTGGTGTCCAGCCATCTCGCAAGGGAGAGAGAGGGCTGGAAAGAGAGGGGTGGAAACAATAAAAGGCAACTGCGGCATGGGCAGGCACGATTTAGCAACTGATTCACACATGACCTGTGCCTCAAAAAAGCTGCCTTGTCGGTCCAACTCATGTCAATGCAGGTGTCGCTTGAACGTGAAAGTAAATTGAACAGATCAGAGTCAGTGCAGAGCGTAAACCGGTGAACTGCAAAGTCGGTGTCTGACCGGCTTGTCACTCGCGCATGAAGCTGCCGGAGCCTGATACCTCATGAGAGCTGCCTTGTTCAAAAGGCAGGCAGTGCAATGCGAATGTGAATGGTACCTCACCTGCAAATTCGCTGCCTTGATCATGGTCAATCGCGCTGAACTGCAGCTTGAATTTGAACGAATGAACGGTCTTCCCCTCGCAGGGGGCTCCCGCATGTGGCGAGTCCAGCCCACAGCGCCATGTCGGACAGGCCGTGGGTAAACACACTTATCTCGAGAGGCTTCACTAGCCGAGATGAAAAACGCAGTCGGTAAAAATGCTTGAATGCAAATGCAAATCAACAGGTCACAACATCGACACCGAACAGGAAGCAACAGCGACAAACAGAAACCGCAAAGGAATCAGGAAAGAGGGTCATGAAATAGGCAGGTACGCCGGATTGATCAGATCCGGTATCCACCGAAATGCCGTAGCTTCATTGGACTGGATAGGCAAATCGGCTCCAGTCCCCCTGCTGCTTAAAGTTTTGCGTCCGTGCTCCAGGACGGTTCACACACACACACACGCACGCACGCACGCACGCACGTACGCAAACACGCACTCACGCAGACACGGCAGGCACGGCAGGCACGGCAGGCACGGCAGGCACGGCAGGCACGGCAGGCACGGCAGACACGGAAGACACGCGCATCAGGCATCACGCATTCCGCATTCCACATTCGATTCGGGATGCCAAGCAAGCCGAGGAGACAGGTCCAGCAATCTATGGATGCGGACCTCAAACAAATCATGTGCTCAGTGCCGGCTATCAATACCCAACCTGGACATGTTCAGTGATGAAGCCGCTGTCAACCTGGAGGCGACAGGCGATCAATTCTGCGGAAGGATTCGCCATGGACATTTGCCGTTTTGAGCCGTTTTGAGCTGTCTAGCGTGTATAGGGCTCTGGCCATTGTCTGCCACTGTGCCAGGGCATCGGGGCTGTCGTCGCCAAAGCCTGCGAGGCCCTCCCTTTGCCACTGGTCAGGCTGGTCAGGTGAACCACGCCCTGCCTGACGCGGCCGAAGTTGGCCCCACGCTGCGCATGGAGGCCCCCTGCAATTCAAGCTGAGGCGAGCTCAGGCGCTGGAGGCTATGGCGTGTCGCAAGCGTCTCAAGTAAGCGCCTGTGGCAGCAGAGTCTGGGCAGTGCCGGAGACCAACGCAGAGCCGCCAGAGACACCGGAGGCCATTGGGCTGGCATTCTCGCGCCGGCCTGCAACGCATGCTTGGAATGCCAACGAGCAAAGCTGAGCTGGGGCAAGTACTGCTGAAGCCCGGAAGGGACAACATGGCTCACAAGGCTCATGCAAAGCGATGGCTCCTTGTAGCCACGAAGCTGACATGGGCTACTCTTGCGTTGTTGGGCTTGCAAGTTTTGTTGGGCAGGTTCCTGCACCTAGGCGAAGCAAGTTGTCGCGATGCCGTTTCAGGCTACTTTTGCCAGTACGCCACCCATCCCAATCCCTAAGCCCTGAAGCCCTCAATGGCTATGAAATAAGCCACTCACTTGCTCGTGGTTCCATGCCCAGCCCGAAAGTTGACCTATTTCTCCGGAGCCGCTCACACGTGCTGTTCAGACCTGGCCCACTGCAGGGAACCTGGAGGTGTCGGCGGCGTCAGCCTCAAGCTCTTCACCCCCTCGGCGAAGGGGGTGGACATGGTGAAGGAGCGCGCCAGCCTGGAGCAGTCCAGGCTCCGGTCACGGAGGCATTTGGGCTGGCGCGGCAGGATCGGGAGCTTCAAGCTCGCGACCTCGGCCAGCTGCTTGGCCATCTGGAACTCGGTCAAGCGATCTGGGCCCTGCCAATGGTAAATTCCGCGCAAATCCCCCGCCACGAGACTCTGCAGCAAGAAGCGCAGCACCGAGGCGACGTCGCCGGCCCAGGTGGGATACCACGGCTGACCATCGTCAAACTCCCGCCGTCCGTGCTGCAGGTCCTCAAGCAAACCTGAGGGAGTTGAGCTGCACAAAAATCAGAAGGCTACATGCAGCTGTCCCAAGAAGAAAAAACGAGAAAAACGAGAACCCTGAAATCGAACGTGACCTGGCGCAAATGTACACTGTGCACTGGCAACCAGCTAATCATTCTGGTGGGGGTTTGCTCTTCACTGCTTGAGGAATCGCGAGCGGCAGCACCATAAAGCGGGCGCCACCCCACGAGCGACACGTGACACCCTGCAACAGTGGGTTAACCAAACTGCCAGGATGCAAAAAACAAAGGCTCCACTCTAGTGCTGCTTTCCCACGCCTGCACCATATCAATCCATGATACATCATATCAAACACCAATGCCCGTTGATTTGTCCAGCACTGCTCGCGAAGGCAACTGAAAAGGACCAAGACAACAAACACAAGTATGTGACTTATCCTCATCTCGCCGCAGAAGTGGACGTCGCTCCCACCAACACTGACTTCTTATGCTTGCCTCCTTTAAATTCCATGCAGCGGCCCTGCGAAAACACTACGCAAACATCATGGTGCAGGCTGCGTGCGGGCAAATGGGCACGCACTCAAATTGGGCACGCGCAAGTGACAAGCGTTCATTTGACCGGCACGAAGCAAGGGTTGCAAGGGGAGTGTTGAGACAACTCTGGCCGAGCTGCGAGTGATTGGTGACTCGCCGAGCGCATGCACCGGGCCGTAGAGGGAGGGTACCCGCAGGACTGCGGAGCGGCGGAGGTTCAGCACGCGCTGCTCCAGGTCGAGGCACTGCAGTCCTAGCTGCGTCACCGGCCTCGGCTCCGCGTCCACCCCATATGGCGCCTGCAGCCCATCGAAGACCGTCGCAGAGCTCACCGCCACCACCCAGGGCCCAGACCCGTTGGGTCCAGGCCCACCAGGCCTGTTGGGCCCAGGCCCACCAGGCCCGTTGGGCCCAGGCCCAGGCCCATTGGGCCCGTTAGGCTCGTTAGGCCCATGGCCATCGTTCGCCTCCAAAGCCTCACACGCCTCCAGAGCCGCCTCTGCCTCCAGCAGCAGCACAGCTTGGGGCCGGAAGTCCTGGAGCTGCTGCAGGCCCCCCTGCCACGGACTCACCTGCCCCAGTCCTCCCAGTACGCGCATCACCTCCCGGCCCAACAGCCCGGTAGCATTGCCAACGAGCACCCGGAAGTCTGATGGCAACGGGGGCGCCGATGGACCCGGCTTCGGATGCCGCGCTGACCGCACTGGCGATGGCACTGGTGCCGGATGTATTGGACGCACTCGTGGCACGGGGGATGGCGCTGGAGATGGCACTTCTGCGGCAAAGGTCGCCTCAGAGATCTCTCGCAGCTGGCCTTCGACATCTTTGAGCAGCTGCAGCTGCCGCTGTTTCAAAAGCTCGAACTCTCTTGTGAAGGAGGGCTGTGCTTGCCCCGCGCAAACTTTCTGCATTAAGGCCAGGTGCCTCTGCAGAATCTCCAGCTGCTGCTGATGCACCTTGCCCACTGCTTGAATCTGTCTCAAGTATCGCTCAGGATCTCCCTGGGACTGGGCTAGCGTGGCAGAAGAAGCCTCCGATCTTGCCGGTTTGAAGGACTCCAATCTTTGGCCATTCGCCTGCAGCGGCCATGCTGCGCCAACTGCGCCGCAGCCCTTGGGTCAGAGCTACACGAAACGTCGCGACACGGACTCGGCCCGAGGCTGCTTTCCCTTCAAGCTCTGCAACGTGACTTGCACGACCATCGTAGCGGAAAGCACTTTGAGAGGGCTCCACATACTTTAGAGGGTTCACACAACCTGCCGCGGACTTCCAACTAGACAATTCATTCAGAAATTTTCTGCTCATGCGGCATTCCTTGGCTAACGGAGTAAACAACTGTCAAGCGAAGCTAGCCGGCTAGAGCGCCAGCTTCTCAGGTAACTAACTAGCTAGGTAGCAACTGAGCCCAAACTGTCTGCCCACATTTGTCCACACATCAGCTAATGAGCAGCAACCCAGCACCACACCCAACTTGCTAACTCGACAGAATAGGCAACTAGAATGACTAACAAGACTAGCTGAACTAAGCAAATGGCTGACTAACTGCAAAGCTTAGCAACTCAAAGCTGCGATGCACCAAAGCCTCATGGTGTTCTAATTCGGAAAAGAACAATCGCCCACCAAGTATGCTCTGCCGGCAAATATGTCATTGATATGCAAGCTTGCTCTCTCGACAGCTTTGACTCGGTGCGATGGTAGAAGCGTCGTCTTTGAAATGAGCTCAAGTCGAAACTAGCATATCATTGCGCGCGGCTTTGGTTCAGGCCCCGGTGTCTGTTCAAGGTTTAATTGTCCAGTGTAGCCAGCTGGACACATTGGTAGCCTGACCCTTTGTTGGGTATGTCAGGCTTGCAGGATGGTTGTTACCCCGGCATTTGCCTCACTCTGCTGTTCCGATTTCCACGAAGCTCCTTGCGGCCAAGCTGCCCGGCTTGGTGGAGGCAGCAGGCTGCGTGCAGGCCGCGTTTCCGGCGCAACATCAAGCCTGCCAAACGGAGTTGAATGATGACATGACAATCTGACTCCTTCATCCAAATCCCCATTGCCTGAAAGCATACATGTTTGGGCGTTACGCTGAAAAGTCGGTCAGATTTGCAGGGCTTTGGCCAACTTGCCCTCCTGCTTGGCCGAGGTAAGCTTGCCAGGCTGCTGGAGAGCTCTGACACGTCGTGGCCATTGCTTTGGGCCAGCTGCAGGGGAAGTATCGGGACGACTGGGCCGACTGGGCCGACTGGGCCCGGGGCCCAGGTGACCGTGGGCGCTGGGAACACCCCGGCGGCCATGTTGCTGCATTGCGGCCACTGGAATCTGGACGCTGGCGGCGCTGATGGGCTTCGGACGATTCTCACAGAATCTTTGTGCCATCCTGCCATTCGGAGACCATCAGACCGGCGCCCTGCCTCTCAGCGAGGCCATGGCAAGGCCGCTGGAGAGTTCTAAGCTCTTGCGTCGCGTGGTTGCATGCGCCCTCGCGCCATGTGACGTCGGAAGCTACGTGGTGTTGTCATAACGGCAGTCTGAAGCCGAAAAAGCACGCACTTCCCGAGCAAAGCCAACACCTGACTGTGATGCGTGACACTTGGCCGCCCTTTGCCTCTAGAGTCGGTGAAACTCAACCCAACTTTGGGGCATGGCGTTGCCTGGGCCGTGGCCCAACCAGCTTTCCTGGCTGCGTTGGCTAGCCGCAACCTGCTACAACGTTTCCAACTGCTACAACTCCAGGTGAGCTTCGTGCGGTGTCAGGACCCTGTCACCCTGCGTCAGAACTTGGGCATCGCACGCAGCAGGGTGGGTCATGGTCGCTTCGTAGACGCATTGGCTGGGCTCTCTCACCTTCGCAGTGTACGGCACTTTGAAGTTGACGAAGCAAGCCGGCAACTCAAGCTCTGCCGTGCCTGCTATGCAACATGCGCCAAGCCACCGATTCAATGACGTAGCCCTCCCCACATTCAAACTGAACGCGAAGCGTGCGGACGATGCCAGAGAAGCACCGCTCGCCACCCTCAAACAAAGCGGTATGCGAAGCATCGCTTGCCCATCCTTTCCATTTCCCCAGCCGCACCTGAGGCAACAAATGCGATACGCTTGCTCGATGTTGGAATCTCCGCAAAACCAACAAGGTCCGGCACTTTCTAGCACACCAGAAAGAGTCTGAACAATTTGAGCCTTGGCGCATGTCCTTGCGTGGCTTCGCCAAAGGGGCAAATCTTGTAGCTGTACTCACCGATTTGCGTCTCGCCGCATTTGTTGAGTGCCCGATATGCCGCGTGGGCGCCTGCTGCCGCCTCGATCTTCTCTCTCAGTTCCGCCGTCTCCTTGTGCTTCGCGGCAAGCTGCCGCCGAGCATCCTGGGAAATTCTTATCAAATTCGCGTAGCGGGTGGGCCGCCATGGGCCAAGCTACTGCCAGCCACAAGAAACAAACGCGACAACCCTCCTCCAGAATCGAGGAAGCCTCGTCAAACGCCTTCTCTGCATCAGTGAGAGGTCGGAAGAGACACTCCTGGATGCCGGTGAGCTTCCCAGCCAAGCCCACCTCAGATCATCCCCTTACATCATCGGCCGGCTGAAAGGCCCAAGTCTAAATTGGTCATGTTGCCGCTCTGGTCACGCCCACAATCATCTTGCCCTCGCTCGCCTGCCAAGCTCAAGCCAATTCTCTGACATTCGCCGTCCAACGGAAAATTCCCACGAGGCCTTGAAGGAAAAGTTCTGGCCGCCAGCTCCGCCGTAGGCTTTGGACTCACGGCCGCGGCTCGTCACGAACTGCACGCGGTCCAGGAGGCCCCCTTGGCCGCCGCGAAGCTCCAGCAGCACCTCAAATTGCCGCCGAATTCCCGAATTCCAACCATACCCGCGCCATGTCACAAAACGACGCTTGCAATGCCAGCCTCTCCAGGTTCCAAATTAAAGGGCTCCTGCTGGTCGCCCTTGCCCTCGCCCACTACGAGGCTCCCTGTGGCATACACAAATTCCATGAAGTCAACCAGTGCGCCACCTGAGTTCATGCTGCGCTTCATTGTGCATACTGCCCATATTGCCCGCGGCATGTCAGAGCAGCTGAGGTGCTAGTCACCTTGATCTGCCTCAACTCTTTCCGTGACACAGCAGTGCGCTGGATGCACACGGAACCACTGCACACCTGGCAGTCAGCCACAAACCCACGATCTTGGAGGCTTGCATACGCCCCGTGCCGCACCTGCTCTGCCTGCTCCGCTGTGTTCCCGCTTCCTCCCCCTGCACTGGCTCTGGCTCAAGCATGGAAGAGTCGAATGACCTCCACTGGGGCAAACTGGCATGCCGCAGCCTTCCATCCACTTGGCATACTCGGAGACTTTCTTCTCCGCGCCCTCCAGAGCTTGGTGACTTGATGGCATGCAAGCTCCTACTTATCAACTTCACCTGAAGCGCAACGAAATGAGCCTCGCGCCTGACCGACCAAGTCGGCTTCCCTGCCCAGCTGCTCGGCCTTGTGAGGCCATGGCCACAAGAGTCACAAGAGTCACCCTCCTGGCATCCTGACCTGGAATGCTTTGCCATGCTGTGCCCCACTGTGCGCACCACACGAAACACCGCAGGCAGGACGGCACAACATGGTCGTGATGGCCTCCTTGATCACCGCAGCCCGCTTCTGGCGCTGAACCTCCTCCAATTCCAGCATCTCTTTAGACAGCGGCGCTGCATTCGCGTCCAGTTCTGCCACCGTCTTCCGCCACTCCTCAACCTCATTCTCAGCCCGCAAGCAACGCCCAGCGGGCCCGTGAGCCCCGGCCTCGGCCCTCATCGATTCCAGCGCCGCTTCCCTCATCAAAATGCCTTTTTGCATTTCAGCGCGTCTTTGTTCCAAACGCACCTCACACAGAAACAGCATTCATGAACGGATCAACTCAAAGTCGCAAACTGCCACAATTAGTTTGCCTCCATCCATTTTGCTTGCCTGGCACTGGCCCGTTCGCCACTTCCAACCTTCCCCTCCGCGCCTTCCGAGCGCGGCCCTGCTCTTTGCACACATCCCGGCAGCCGCTGTCCGGCCGCAGCCACTCATCCGAACCATCGCAACAGTCACAAATGCCATCCCCCACGCCTTGGGAGCATCCGAAAGAAGACCAAATCCAAAAACAGGCTCAAGTACGGTGCTTCCTTCTCTTGAACCGTACAGCCCAACTTACAGCCTAAAGTAAGCATGTCAAAGTGACAAAGGAATAACACAAAATGACATGGGCCGCACCCCCCTTGCATTCCAACGTGCCGCCGAGCATCGCGAGATATAGATGTACCGCGCAGTGCCCCCGCTATTGGGGCAGTAAAACCACCTCACAGCTTCTGCTCATGCCGCAAGAAGTGGCCTATGTGTTGGCCAATGTGAAATGCCAGTTGCCTCACACTAAGCCGCTGCACCGGTCGGTGGCTCCAGCGCATGCCGCCGTGCCAGGCTCGTCGCTGCCATCTTCGCAGTCGCAGAAGTCATCGTTGACCGCGGAGGCTGGCAGCGTGGCCGACCTCACGTGACCAACTCGAGAAGCGTTCCGCGCAGCGTGGCAAACTCGGCTTATTGCCGAGCGGCCCTTCCACGCATACAAAGTGGGTGCCCTTGTAGCGCGTCTCTTCAGCCGGGCTGATGCCCGGAGTCAGGGCCAGGGCTCGTGAGAGCCAAGTAACGTGCAAAGGCCACCATAGCATGCTCCAGTCAAGCTTCCATGTGGGTACTGGAAGTTAGTTAGTTGCAATGGAAATAGATGGAACTTGGCAGCTTTGCAAGGAGTTGCAGTGGACCGCGTTTGCCATGGACAAAACTGCCCCCTCTAGCCGGTCAGACTTGAGCACACCTGAACCTGCCAATGCCAGAAGTGCAATAAAAGAGTTGATGGAGCCCACTTTAGATTCCGAACGGCAGCGCAAAACCGTTTTTCTTCCACGTGCCTTCAAGATGGAAGGGCGCAGTGCTGTTCCTTCTGCATGACCCCAGAACTATTCTCTCGGCTCATGGCGGTTCTGCCGAGGAGAGAGCAAATATACGCGCCCTTTCGAACACCCTTTGCCGCGAAGGGGCAGGTCCATGGCAAACTGCCAACTCCTTTCGGTTCCGAAGCCTCGAGTGAAACTAGTCAATGCGAAGCATCCGGCTACGTCTCACCCAGGGGTGGTGTGCATTGCAAAATCACGCGAGTGAATTAACGAGCCCAACTGGCTCCTACAAAAGGATCGACTACGGTATCGCTCGATGCCTGGCGTTGGCATGCAGCCGCTTGAGGTTTCCAGTCGATGGCTTTCTCTCCAGCTTCACCTCATTCTCGTAGCGGAACCACAAGGCCCCCAGGATGGTCACGGCAATGCCCATCGCATTCAGCCAGGTGAGGCATGTGCCAAACCTTGGCTTGGGACAGTGGGGGCCATTGAGACACGAGCCGAAATCGAAGCGGCCCATTGCCGCGCCGGCAAACCCAAATGAAGGGCTCAGTTTGCGCAAGGTGTGAGATTTCTGGGGCTTGAGAGATCATATCCCGAGCTGGTGGCTGAATCCAACCCAAGGCCCTTCTTGAACCTTCAGCAACAAAAAACCCGTCGCAGCCACGGCCCAGCAGCGTGATGATGGACGCCAGCACCAGGAGGGGCCTCCGCATGGACCGGATCATGGCATGCACCACCGGGGAGCTGTGAACAAGCACCACGATCGAGGCAACGTTGAAGATCCACACCTTGGAAGCAATGATTTCCGAGTGGCACTCTTCAAGTCGTGCTTAGCCAACTGCCTGTGCCGAAGACAATGGCAATCACCAGCCCAAAGTGACGAAATAAAGGTCAACGCACGGCCCATGCCGAGGTGCAAGTGGCCCAATCATAATCGCCGATGAAACTGCCGAAGGGTCCAAAGCAATCTCCTTCACTGCATGCCTAAGGGTGAGGACGGCCAGCTTGCGTCGGTTGCACAAACGTCACTCGGTTGGCTCTGGGGGTTGCCGTCCAACCTTGTTCACTTTCTTTAACAAGCCGGGTTCCACAAGGTTCCACAAGGTCCAAGCTGCAGGTTGAAGCACAAAGCCACTGGCACCGAAACCTCAGCCATGAGCCGCATCCGCAATCCATGGAATCAGCATTCGCCTTGCCAAGCTGCCAGAGCTGCTCCGCACTGCAGCAATGCTTGGAAATTCAGCGGGTCCAGGATGTGGCTTTCAATCAATCTCTTGGACAGCACCGTCCTGGAAGTAAATGTTACAACCCTTTGGTGCCCGGCTGGCGGTGGCAAACGGCGAAAACCGCAAGCCGGGCCTCAACGACACCATGACGTTGGAGGCCATGGCGGCCCAAAAGCCGACCCAAGTGAACCTTAACTGCGTAACTCCAGCCCCGGAAATGCCCCAAACTCTGAAAGCAACTCAGACACACTTAGACCATCTTAGGCTCCAACGAAGTTTCAGCCGTAGAGGCGACAACAATGCCAGCAATAACCAGCAACAAGCTGAGCCAAGCGCCTCAGGCGAGAGGAGTCAACTTTGAGCATCCAAATGTGCTAATTACTTGGGTAGTGGCGGATGGTCGGCTTCTTGCCAAGGAGAGCTACGGTGAACAAGGCGGTGAAGAACGGCTCCGCAGCCTTGCCAGGGGGAGAAACGCTGTGCGTTTTTATTCTGCATCAAATGTCGGTTGACGCTGCCTGGACATTTCGCAGCCAAGAACGATTTGCTAAGCAGAAAGCAACAGGCGCAACCAGGCGCCACCCGAGCACCGAAGCCTTCACAGTGTGGGTGAAGGAGATGTGCACCTCCGCTACGGAGATGTTGGAGAACAGCATCCCACCCCAGTGGAACACCGCCAGCCCCAGCAGCCTCCTCAGCAGCATCATTGTCCCGAGTTTTTTTCGTTGCACTTAACCCCTAGGGTGATTCCAGGCAGGGGCCTTCACTTCACTTTATTGGCACTCCCTGAAGTGTTTGTTGAACGGGCAGCAGCCACCGTGTGACAATAGCGCTTGTTTGCGGCAAACACGTCACGCAAAAAACTCCAAATGTGCAAAGGGTGGGCTCCGAACTCCGAACGTCAATGAAGGGCAATCTTGGAAGCATCTCCTAGGCATGCCCGGGCATGCCTTCCCTGAGGTCGAATCTGTTACAAGAGGTTGGAGGAATTAGTGCATCGATCGGGCCAATCATCGGCTCCATACGCTTGCAATATGCCACCAAAGGGTTCCCACAAGGTTCAGGTGCTTCACGGGTTCTTTGAGGGTTCAATGTTCCAAAGGGCGCCAGACCCAACCCAACGCCCCAACGCCAAGTGGCAGATAGACCGAGGATTCCAGGCGTCCCGGCCAGCGCATTAGGCCCAAGCCCCAGCAAAGCACGCAGCACCCCGCGGAGGAAAAGAGGTTCATGCCCGTCACCTGTGCGGTGTTCGCTCTCCGTTTTCGTGTTGGTGTGACCGGGAAAATAGACGCTTGGACCATTTGGGCGCACCAGGCAAGGATGCGGGTGTGCTAGCAACAAGCGCTTGTTGACCACGTTGTAGGCGATGTTTGCGCCATAAAGCCTCAGAGTTGGCAACTCCTGAGGTCCCAGCGCCAATTAATTCGGTCGATCATTTTTGAGGGTACCCCTCTTTTTGTGTTCAAGTGGAACCCAAAAGGAAAACCATCATCCAAATCCAAAAAGGAAAACCATCATCCCAATCGCAGCGCATGTGAGCATTGCCGTCGCCGGCCCAGGAGCCCAGCCGCGAGAAGCGCGCCGCTCTGCGGGCTGGGCGGGCCCGGGGCCCATTCTTCCACTGCGTGGGGCACGCACAGCAAGCGCTGCTGTGAGTACGCGGCCTCAACTTCGTCGAGTGCGCGACCTCTGCCCTCTCTCTCTCTCTCTGCTCTCTCTCTGCTCTCTCTCTGCTCTCGCTGCTCTCTCTGTACGTCGCTCGCTCTAATCGTCTGTGATCCTTGGTGCCGCGTGCCAGAGGCAATCCGGGGCGCCGCGTAGCCAACTGTCGCAAAAATCATCACAATGGAGGCGTCCTTGCATCCCATCTCCAGCCGAAACTGCTTCGGGGCTCCAATCGAAATAGTGTCTTGGCATGTCTCTGCAGCCAAAGGGGCATGAATGACCATGCTCCAACTGATCGTGTTGTGGTGGTGGCTTGACGTTGGATGGAGGCCGCGATATGACTTTGGAGCCAGCAAAGAGAAACTTGATCCATCCTGATTCCACCAGCTGCGCGGCAGGGACGCTGCAATCAGGCACGCGATTGCACCCTCGGATTGCACGCGATTGACCCAGCACACCCCCGCGGCCCCGCGTGGGGCACTCTGACGTGTCAATGACGTGTCATGCCTGCATTGGGCGCCAAGGAAGATCAAGGAAGCCAAGAGACCAGAATGAGCGCTGCAGGCGCTTTTGCCCGGCAGCGTCGCATGGCTTGCTGTCACCCCATGGCAAGCCTACAGCTTGAACCTTCTTACACCTTGGAAATCGCAGTCACCCGGCAAGCGTTTTCAGTGTGTTTGCTCTTTCGGCCGCAGGGCCAGGAGCGCAGCCAAAGTTGGAGGGGGGGCATTCTCTTCTATTTTGGCACTCATGTCACACGCGCAACTGGTCGTTGCAGGACTGAGGGGCTTGTGAGACCGTAGGAAGAGAGCCTGTGGCTCACTTCGGCTGCTCGCAACACTCTGCATCAGTGCTCCCCAAGATTTGTGCCGCATCCTCCTGTTCCAGAAGCAAATGCCACGGATGTCTTCAGTGAGACCTGGCCTTGAGACTCAAGTCTGGGTTGACGCAGCAGTAGTCGCTGCACTTCAGCTCGTTGTAGCACTCTGCTTCCGTGCTGCCCTGCCTGCCATCAGCAAATTGCAGTCACAGCTTCGCCTCCCGAGTCCCAAAGCAACCTGCCTCGGCTTCACGTGATCTTCCGGCTTCCGCTCATACTTGGTGGGGAAGGCAGTAAAGAACCTTGGCTTCGCCCAAAACGCTGAGCGTGGGTCGGGACCCTGTTTGGGCCTAGCAGCTCGCTGCAGTACTTTGGATGGCAGCATTCCTCGTCAGTGCTCCCTCGGAACTTGAAATG
>CAUJNA010003436.1:445915-582740 GCA_963377175.1 Effrenium voratum
ACAAAAAGAAACATGGAGCCCGTGCAGCACGAGAAGTATCTGCAGAGACGTTTTGCTGCCGAGGTACCGTCTCGCTAATCGCTACCATGAACTCCGAGCCTGACAAAGAAAAACAAAACCGCAACACACCCGTGCTGACTTTCCCCGTCTGAATTTGTTGTCAGGCACCCCCACAACAGGCCAGAGTTGCTGGTCGGCAACTAGCTGTTAGCTTCGGGCGTCATTCCATCTCTCAATCTCCCATGCCACCGTGCCCGGAGACCCGGTCTTACATGCCGGAGTCCGATGCTTTTGCTTTGCCATCTCGCGACGCAAGAGTCCAGTGGCCCAGTGGCTCGGGTGAAGGCATGAGATGCTCTTCGTGAAGAAATTCGCAAGGTGGCACAAGCACAAGCCCACAAAGGTACATCCCCTTCCGTGGTTTTTCTTCAACACGCAAGCTGCATCAACTGCGCAGTGATCATGGTGCTTCTTCCGAGCAGAAAGGGGGAATTGCTAATTACGGCCTTGCAGTGCATGCTGTGAAAGGGCGTCCCCTTTCGGTGACAAGTGCTGTCGACAGCGCGAACTACGATGCTTTGATGAGCGTAATTGCTTGCCATGCCCTTTCTGTGCCCTTTCTGTTGACGGGGCGAATTACACTTGTGATGCATCGTTGATGATGCTGTACGCTTTGGATATCAAATGGCTGAGTTCCGCCTGATCATCTGCGTATGCTTCTACAATCGTTGCGCCCGTGGTAAGTCGTCTAGGTCTATTACTGCGTATCAGTGAATCAGTGTGACCTTTTCGAGCACAACTGGTAGGGTCTGACCAGCTACGCTAGGAAAATGTGAGAAAGGAGTTTCCCACATCTTCCGCATGATCGCAAAGTCCACAACATGTATGTTGTTCTGGTTTCTGAGAATATTGTTTGTTCTACGCTCGTCACTCGAGCCTATATAATGAGAGGCTTGATTTAACTAGATTGTCTAGTCCATAAAGAAGTTTCCTACCTGATGGCAGTTCTTTCCTTGTTCCAAACGACGGCAGTTTCCGTCGATTGCAAATTTCTATTCATGCTTTCTCTTTTCTTGTCAGCAGTATCTGTGAGCAAGATACCTAGGTAGTTGTACCATAGAACCGCAACAATTTTCATTTGGGATTGTCTTCGCTTGATAGTTAGATTCACGCACTCAGATTTGATTTCCTGCTGTGATACACTTGGTTCAATCTGGTGCAAGAGTGGATTGTCAACGTGTCGCTGGCATACAATATTTTGCTGTACTCTGCACCCCTCATGCGTTCCCGTTGCCGGAGCGTCTCCAGCTTGTCCTTACTATCTCTGATGGCAGACACGAGTGGCACAAATAGATGCGGCGGAAGCAGGCAGCCCGGCATGCCTAAATTGTGAGGTTCCCTGTCTCCGGCAGTAACTCCAAACCCTTTTGGTGTAAATATGCTGTATGCACAATATGCGCATGCTTCGCGGTGCGCCAAGTCGCCTTACGCAAAGAAGTTTCGTCATATCATGATCGTTCTGAGGCCTGAATCCATGCTGGCTCTCTTTCACCTATGTGGCTTAAGTTTGGATCATCTGCCCGAATCTTGGAAAATGTTTGGAGCAGCGGCTCTCGGCATTTTAGTACGCTTGCAAGCGTTAAGCTGTCTTGGTAGGCGTCATTCTCTCGAATGCTGCTGGGCATTTCAAGATGACCCTCCTGGTTTCACAATTCATCCACTTGAACAGATCTGCTGCACGCTTGTCGAGGCCTCGTGTTTTGGTTGTGTTGCGCGTTGGGAGCGGTGTCAACTCCTCGTGAAGTCTGTGTCCAGCATGGCGTTGCAACCCCAAAGCTTGCTATGTGCCGTCTTGACCACTGGCTTCACCGCTGACCTGAACCGCGCACAACTTTACATATTTTGAAAATCTACTTGGCCGCTTCGGAGCGCCTTATTTTCTTGAGCCAAAACATGTCAGTAGTCTCAACTGTACAACTGTATATGACAACATGCGTATTGGGCTACATATTTCAACACTCCTCCTTGCTGGAGGGTGCTTGATCACCTGCGCAGCAACTATACAGTGCGGTAGTCGGAGCCTGGACCAGGGCCTTGCGAATCTAGAAGGCTCATCTGGCCTTTACTCTTGCTTTGAAGTAACACAAATCCGGAACGGTTCATTGTGTCCTTCATTTGGACTCCGGGTACTGACTTTGTCAGCACATCAGACCTGTTCCGCTTGCCTGGTATGTGTTCTACCTTTAAATGATTCATCGCCACACGTTCCTGTAACCACAGATAACGAGTTTGAATGTGGCGTGCCTTTCCCAGGCCTACTCTATTAACCGTACCTTTGGCTGCGGTTGCATCAGACTCTACTAGAACCTCTACCTCAACTCCAAAGTCTTGAAGGAGGGATTGAAGTCCTAATCCTACAGAACCGCCTTTCACTAAAGCGTAGTACTCACTCTCTCCAGTGCTCAATGCTATCGTCGACTGGACGTTGCTAGAGTGCTTCAGTGTATGGCTACCATAGAGGGCAACCATGCCTGTAGTGCTTCGCCTAGTGACAGCGTCTCCTGCATGATCAGAATCAACCTGTATACGGACCTTCGAGGGTTTGGCTTGTCTCCCAAACACTTGACAAAGATCAGGATACTTCAGCAAATATCTGCACAGTCTCTTCAGGTCTTGCATCGCCGCCTCGGTCGGGGTGACCATCTTCCTTGAAAGATTCTTCACAGCGTGCGAAAGATCAGGACGATCTTGACTGAGGTACGCTGCTCGCATCACACTCGACCTATAAAGTGAAGCTGCTTCTCGTGCCAACGGAGGGCTGTTAGCCTCCAAAAGCTGCTGCTCCACGGACTTCTTGATGTCTGGGGTCTCAGTGCCCTTCGCGTTCACCATTCCCAGATGTCTCACCAAAAGTTCCACATGACGGCGGTCAGGTTCCAAGAAACCGCTGATTGGCCTTCGTGCATGCCAATGCGGATCAGACGATTCAATAAATGTGCTGCGCGATCATCTCCATCCTCGTCTCCCAGCATTCCAAGCCGTTTCAGCTCGTAGGCACTCCTTAAAGTGGAATCCAGCTCATCCAAAGCTTCTTGATCACCAAGTGCAAGAAAGTCGTCTCCATGAACCAACACTCTGCACCCTGTGCTCGGCTTGTAAAAGCAGGAACCATTGCTGCGGCCACGCTGAAACCCATGCTTCAAAAGAAGTTGGGTATAATGGTCTTGCCAGATTGCTGGCGCGTCTTGGCAACCATACATGCTCTTCTCCAACAAACCACAGAAGCCTTCTTCTGCGTCTTCTGGTGGAAGTTCAACGTATATGCGTCGCTTCGGTACTCCGTAAAAGTGCGCTCGACTTATGTCCCAGAGACCGAGCTTCAGTCTCCGGCCCTTGGCTGACACCCGGTCTGTTGCCCAGGCACTCAGCAGGTAGCGCATCGCCTCCAACGGTGGCGTTGACGAGAACAGGAGGTTCTGCGGCAACTGTTCCTCCGGCTTCTTAGCTGCCTTAATTTCACGGGCAACTAATCTAGACCGGTAGTTGGGCTTTTCAGGATCTCCTTTGTTCGTGTCTAACCATCTCACCGTGATTGGACGAAGTCCCTCTGCGTAGCACTGTGTTACCGGCACCTTCCGGTAAACTCCTTGCTTCTTGAAGTAGTCCATCTCAAGAGTTCTTGCCTTCTTAACTTCTTCCGCTGGTAGAAGTCCTCCGTTCACATCATCCCAGTACTCTTCAATGTAGTCTGCTGGAACAAAAGGTTCCTCACAGATTGGCCCTGATGTATTCGACTCCATTGAGTTAAGCTCACCCTTCTGTACAAGATAAGCTTTGACTGTCCGAAGGACAGCTTTGACCAGCGCAGGTGGGTACCTGGCGGCCTGTTTGGCAATTCCACCAATGAGGTGTACATGCCTGTGCCAGGGATCTTTCCCTGCCTTGTTGCTGCACTCACCTTCCAAGAGCTCAGCAAGCTCCCGGCTATTAGTGAGCCAACCGGTCTCCTTTCCCACATAGCCTGTGCCTTGAAGACCACGGCGGTCTGTCGCCATCATCTCCCATCGGCACATCGGCCCTCGGACCAAATATGTGTCCCGGCGATCCGTCAGTTCCTTGACTTCAGGATCTTTCCACGAAGTGGCATTCCAGGGCGCCTCGTGCAAGAACAGGCGTCCTGCATTCAGCTGCTTCCTGTAGAAGCTGCATGAGTTGCGCAAATGCTCCAATGCTTTATCCATACGGATCTTACGTTGATCCGGGCTGACCCTGTACTTGTTGATGTTCTGCAAGTGGCTGAATTGATCACACGGCGGACTCCCAGTCAGTAGTACTGGTTCGTCGCGATCAATCAGTTGGTTTACGGCCCCGACGTCTTCTGGCCTGCTAAGGTCCCAGAACGAACCGTCGGGTTTAGCCTCCTCAAGGTCGATTGCGAAACCAGGCTTTAAACCAAACCTGCTCGCCTCCTTAGAGAATCGTGCTGGACTGTACACTTCCATGATGTGTACTGCGCTTAGCTCGCAGCTTATGTTGGCTAGAGTCTCAATTTCCACTGACGAGATCTCTACCTCCTGCTGCTCATAGACCTGCTTGATTCTCCTTTCGATCATCCTCTTCACCACCTCCTTTGCCCTGCTCAAAGACAGTCCTCCCGCGTCCGGGGGCTGCCCTGGAGTAGTTGCTCCAGCAGGTGGCTCTCCAGTCTGATCTCTCAAATCTTCAACTGATACCTCAGGTTCTCTCTTGGGGTGGCTGGACCTTCAGCTTAGGTCCAGCGGCTATCCTGAGTTCTCCCGGTCTTTTCTGAGGCTTGACTGGTGAGGCTTTAGCCTTACTCCCTGCAGGCGTACTGCTACTGCTAGGCTCTGCAGGCGCACGTTTCAGGCTTGACCTCTCCTCTGGGTTGTCAGGGTATGGCAAAATGCCTTCATCCCTGCGTTCCTCGCACGGCCTTGTCGGCCGGCGCTCCAGCTGCGTCGTCAGCTGTCACATCCCTCTCAGGGGCCTCGTTCTTCTCATCCCTTTTCGATCTCTTCTTCCTCTCGCGTTCTTCCAATCTACTCTTGCCTTCCTCATCTTGTTGCATCAGAGTCACAATTCTGGCTCTGCATGCTTCCGTGTGTGGCAACACGGTAGATTGGCCCAGCAAAATGCATGTGCGTCCTTGGCACCCATCTGTAGGCGTGTACTTCTCGACGTCTGCCTTCCGGATGTAGATCCTCTTCTGCATAGGTGGCGCCATGACATGAACTGCCGGTGGCACCTCCATCCTTGGCTCTCCAACCAAGACAACGGCTTCTCCTCGTAGCTCGTAGAGCATCCCAACCGTCGGCTACCCAACGGTCACAGTCCGCCAGTCTGCGGACTCCAGTGCCTCTCTTGACACCATCTGCTGTGATCACCAAAAGTGATCCGGTACGACCATGGTGGCCGACGTACCGGCCTTCCTTAAGATGTCGTACTCCTTCTCCTACCTCACGGTAGTATAACTTCTCGCCTATGGCGATCGCTGGCTTTCGCCAGTTCTTACCATGTTCAGGCGTGCGGCCGTCGTCCGGTCCTTTGCGGTACCGGCACATCAGGTCTGCCGCATGTCGCGGAAGCCATGCCAGGACGGGGTCGTCCTCACGTAGAACCTTGCCGATCATCTCTTCTAAAGAAGACCTCAAGACTCTCACCTGCCTCTTGACCTCACGGACTGCATTTTCCGCAAGTCCGTTGCTCCGGTGGTCACCCACCGGGGACTCCTGTGGAACATTTTCCACTCCAGCCTCACGGGCTGCCTGCTCCTTAAGAGCAAGAATCGAATGCTCACCATCACTCATCATAACCGCTCTCCGATAGCCTAAGTGCTTCAGAAAGTTGGCAAAGAACTTCACGGCATAGGGTGTAGGACCCTTTGCATCCACAAAAGTGGCTGCCACGGACAACGTCCGGCTGTCTTTGATCACCAGATAGGCTTGGCTCTTCCATCTTCCTTGCCATCTGTAGTCATGAAGGTGTAGTCGCTCGCGATGATGGGTAGACTCACGCTCGTCCACCTCCGCCCTTGTCGGGTTCGCTGGTGCCCATGTCCTCATCTCCTCGTCCGGCGGGCACGGCATCATCTGCCGCTGCCATGGCTTGGGCCGGACTTACACCAAACCCTGAGTAGGTGCCTTCGCCTTCAGGTAGAAGTTGTAGACACCTTTCTCCTGGTACACCGGAATCCATGCCTTCGCATGGTGCTTGTTCTTCTCCTTCTCAATCAGCTCCAAGATCTTGCCAAAAACCTTAGAGTCCTGCGGGATCAGATTCCCGCCATGCTCATCTAGCACCGCAACTCTGCCGTGCTTCAAGCATTTGTAGGCCGAGACCAAGGGTTTGTGTACCGGAGCCAACGGGCCTATGACACTACAGCAGTGCCCAAACTCTCCGGTTCCTTTGAACACACCCGTACCGGTCCCACGGACCAGCTCACCTGAGGCCTAACCTCAGTCCTTCCTTGTCTGCCCAGTCTGATGGGACAAATTGAAGCGGGCCCATTCCATAGCCTGGAGAGCCTCTCCAGCTGTAAGTGCACCCAATCCAAACATACCCACATCGAGCTCTCCTTCGGGTTGTTCTTCTTCATGGGCTCCCTCACCTGTGTCCTCTTCTAGTGAGTTCGCTCCTTTGTGCTTACCCTTGCTCTTGCCTTTCTTTCCGCCTCCTTTTGAGCCTTTGCTTGAGCCTTTGTTTGAGCCATCCTTCTTTATACTCCAGCACTCCGCAGCTTTATGCCCGGCTTTACCACAGTTAAAACAAACTATGTCATTGGAAGCTGAACCTTTTCCGCCACTGCCCTTGTCTTTACCTTTGCCCTTACTTTTGCCCTTTCCACCGGACCCCTTGCCTTTGACCAAGCTGTTGATGACCTTTGTGAGGCTGTCCACGTCCATAGGCGCCGGACCACTGTCCGATGAGGATGCTGCGCCAGGGCGTGAAATCGGTGCCTTACTTCCCAAAGAGGATTCAATCACTAGGTCAATTTCTGATTTCATCTGTGCGTTGTGAGGCGTCCTGAGGCCAACAACAAAAGGTGGCGTTCAATGTCTGAGGGTACAAGCAACTCCAAGCTGGTCGCCTTTATGTCTTCTGACAGGCGTTCTCGCTCACCAGCTTCATTCTTGCGATTTTCATATCGCCTGAAAAGGTCTTCGAGTTGCTCTATCGCAGCCCTCACATTTTCCCACCGTTTCACACGTTCTGGGTTCAATATCGCCCGGAGTATGTTTCTCTTCCGTCCGGCGGTTAAGGGATCCCACCGGCGGTGGTTTCTTCTCCACGCTTCAAATCCATTAGAACAGCCTATCACCAAGTCCTCAGTCTCTCCATGGGTTAATCCTGATCGAGGCACCAATCCAACACTTTCCCGAACTCCTTCCCAAAGATGCTGACAACAAGGTTTGTGACTGAACGCGCCAACTTCCCGAACGTATGCTCTTCATTGTTGAATCGTTCCGGCTTACCAATCCCTTTTGTGTCAACCAACAGCTTCCTGGGTTCTTCCCTCTTTGTATTTCTGGCCAATTCTGTCATGCTTTCGGCCAGCCGGGTCAACAAGGCAGTTTGTTCCTGCTGCCTCTGTTGCTGCTCGCGCAACACTCTATTTTCCTCAAGGATCTGCTGCAGTTGCGCTTGTATGGCAGCTAATTCTGCCATCAGCCCTCGGCAGACTATACGTCTGCCTCGCTATCCTCGGCGGGTTCTTCCACCAGGACCTCGAAGTGTAGGTTTCCGAGTCCGTGGACTCCTGCTCAGTCGAAAAGCGGATTCCGGACCACTTCTGCCGCGGAGCTCCCGGTGGCTTCTTCTTGGGCTTGAGGAACACCGGTGGGCCTTTGCTGCTTTTGGCCACTTCCTCACCCGGCTTTTCCTCGGGCTGCTCCTTGGGCTGCAGCTTGGGCTTCAGCTTGGGCTTGGGCTGCAACTTGACCTTTGCTGCAGGCTTGCTGGATGCTGCCTTGGGCACAGGTGGCGGCTTCTTCGCCGCGGGCTTGGGGTTCACTGCAAGGGCCTTTGATGCAGTGGTGACAGCAGCAGGTGCGATAGGCGTCGCGCCCTTCGCGCCCTTGCCTTGGCTCGCGATGCGCGCCCGGGCCAACACCTGGGCCCTGATCGCTGCCTCTACGGCAGCTCCGGCTGTGCCCTGATTGCCGCGTTCCTCAGGCGGTAGTTGCTGGCCAGTGCAGACTCCGGGGTGGCTTTGCCTGCACGCACTCTGCGCAGTGCTGCCTCTTGCGTGGCTAGCGCGGCCTGCAGACTTCGCCGCGGCTGCCACCTCCGGCAGCAATGTAATTGGCCCAGTGCCTGGTGCTGCTGCTTCCTCAGCTGCTGCGCCTGCTTTGGCAGTGGGCTCCTCCTCCTCCTCCGAGGTGCATCCACTGGTCGGCCTTCTCTTACGGCGGGTCAACTCCCGCTTTGGCCTTTGCCTTGGACCACCTGGAGGGGTCTTTGGCTGCACGTCCAAAGCCTTTGGGGATGGGCACCTCGTAGCCGTACTCTTCCTCGAACTTTTCGAGGGCCTCCTGGACTGCAGGCGGGATCGGGTTGTTGCGCTTCAAGTTCAACTTGATCAAGCCCCGCAGGAACCGGTAGGACCTCGCCTCCTTGGACAGGCGTCCGTCCTTCCACTTACAAGCTGAGTTCTCCTGCACGCGGGGCCAGGGCGCCTTGCTCTTCTTCTTGCCCTTCTTGCCTGTGCCCTTTCCCCTGCCTGCTTCCTCGGGCTTCTCCTCAGCTGCTGCAGGGCCTCCTCTTCTGGTTCTGCTTGGGCCTCCCCTTCCTCAGCTGCTGCTTCTGCTGCTGCTGGTGCTGGTGCTGTGCTACTGGCAGCCTCTGGATGCAATGAGGACGGGGCTGCCAGGGCGATCAAAGGAGATCGCCAGTTGCCCCAGGCGTCCGAGTCCGACGCTGAAGCTTCTGTGGATCTATTAACGATCCACCCTTTGCGCGGCGGCTTCTTCGGCTCTGGGGGCTTATCCTCTCCTCTCTTCTTTCTCTTCCTTGGCGGCTCCTCTGGCTCTTCCAGCAGCTTAGCTGAGATCCTCTCTGTCTCAGCTGCCTGCTGGGCAACGTTCTCCTCGTTGGGGGACCAGTCAGGTCCCGAAGCCAATTCTTCTGGCTCCTCTTCAGCTCCTCCAAGCTGTGGCTCCTCCACCGGCAGATCAGCTGCCGGCACAAACCCGGTCTCCTCCACCGGGGCCTCTTCGGGCGGCTCCTCGGTCTCTGGCACGACCGAAACGCCCTCCCTCTACCGCCGCCGGGCTCCTGCCGCGTCGGCCTCCCCGCCTCCAAGGCGGTACTGATCCTCGCCCTCTGCTGGCGAAGTACCAAATTGAGCGATTAGGTCCCTCTGAACCTTTACTGCTCCCCGCTACCATGAAAATCTACTTGGCCGCTTCGGAGCGCCTTATTTTCTTGAGCCAAAACATGTCAGTAGTCTCAACTGTACAACTGTAAATGACAACATGCGTATTGGGCTACATATTTCAACATATTTTAAGGACAGGTCAAAAACGCGAATGAGACTTGCAGCGGATTCAGATCACAGCTTGCCAAGCTGGAGGCGGCGGGAAGTGCGCACACCCAAACGGATCCATCGTATGAGGGGCTGCGAGGCAATCAGAAAAAATCGAAGACGGAGCCATGGAGAATCGAGACAAAACATCAAGCCATCGAAGGGACAATTGCACATGAAAAACACTTGCACAAATCAAACGATGCGCAGCTATTCCGACAGCTACGAGAGGCGGACGTGGCAAGGCTACAAATGGGATTGGCTAAAGGAGCTTCAAGTTCAAGAAAAGCAGAGGTGAACTAATTGAGAGAATAAGATTTCGCGAGCAAGGCGTCTTGCACAATCGGTGATGCAAAATGATCTAGATGACGCGCATGAAGGGAAAGTGCTGCACAATGGATCTCGTTGAAATCTCCGAGAACAAAACTTACTTTGTGTGTCCGGCATGGCAGGCCCTCCCAAATCTGCAGCTGGGCAGCTTGCAATGCTGGGCCCAGGAGGTCCTGTGGCCTTAGGAGGCGGCGGCCCTTCGCTCGCCTGGCGGTCTGTCGAAGCCTTTATGGCCTTTTTGTGTCCCACTAAATGGCTGTACTACCGCCATTAAACTATTGGGGGGGCTGGTTTGGGGGTAGAAAACAAAGTTGGTCTAAGCCCTCGGTCCGCCTTGTTCTAGGTTCTTGGAGCCCGCCTTGTACGGCTCCCATCGCGCCGAGGACTTCTCTTCCCTCTCCGGGCCCCAGGACTCCCGAGAGTCGGTCACGCGCACGGACAGCGGGCGCTCCAGGCCTCATGAGTCAAATGAGAGTCAAATGAGAGTCTGCAACGAGTATGCAACGAGTATGCAACGCGTATGCAATGCGCATGCAATGCGTATGAAGCGGATTGAAGCCATGAGGCTTTACCTCGAGTTCATGAAGCGTCGCCGCTTAGCAACCTATGGCTCCGCTTTTTTCTCGGGCCCTGCCTTGGAGCACATGACCGTCAAAGTCGGTGACCAGCCGCTCAGCATCTGCTGGCGGCAGCCGAAGCAAAGCCGTGGCCGGCGAGCCCTGGCTGCCGTCGTCCAGGACCTTGGCATTGACCTGGCAGGGCGGCACAGGGCGTCAAGCATTCAGTTCAATCCAAATTCTACGCCGGGCAACAGTTTGGCCAGGCTGTGACTTGGATCCCTGCCTGGCCATAGGCGCCGAAGAACGACTGCAGCTGATCTGCGGAAGTGCCTGGCGTGCATGAGAAAACCTGGACAAACCCGGACCACCGTGCTCCATCTGGCTGCCTGGAGGCAGCCCCGTGATGTGCACAGTTGCCACCTTGTCCTCACGGCCTTCTCCTGACGAGCACGCGGCGTGCTGCACTTGGAGCCATGTTGGCCATGTGGGACTTCCTCAGAAACTTATCGTTCCGAAGTTCTGAAATGCTCTGAAGTTCTGAAGTCCGGTCTCCTGGCAAGCCCGCAGCTGGTGACGTTCCTGACCAGGCGCCGGTCGATGCTACCGGTGGAGGCGCGGCCGCCATTCCTGGCATGCCCGGCATGCCCAGCATGCCCGGCATGCCCGGTATTGAATCCTGGGCACCGGTGAGGAGCGACAATCGCAGTTTGATCGAGTTCCTGCCAGGAATCCTCACATCGCTGTTGTTTAAAGGGGCCATGACCCCTGCTCGAAAGCATTTATGGTGGGCAACAACAAGCATATGGGAACCAAGTCCCAAGTGTCCCTCCAATTCTTCTCGGAGCTGTTGGCATACTTCACTGTGAGCTGGTAATCTCTGTCCTTAGCATTTTGGAAAATCTGGCTCTGAGCTCCCATCTTCCTGAATCAGCCAAAGAGCAATGATCCTGTTGTGCATGGCATTGATGGCAGCTTCGGCTTCCTCTGGAACCGTATAGTGAACGAAGCCATATTGTTTGTAGATTCTGGCCTGTGAGTAGCAGCCAACGAGTCAACAAATGTCAGACTGGAGCTTAGGGCACAACCAGCCTCCCGCGCCAGCTTCACAGAGACCACATTCCCATGCTTCTGAAAGAGCTCTTTCATTCTAGCCTCATCCAAATCCTTAGCAAGGGAACGCAAAGTCTGAGTGCTTCCAGAGGTGCTGCCCTTGGTGCCTGTCAGCCCTCCAAGATCCTCCAAGTCTGCTAGCAGCTTTTAGCCCAGCCATAACTTTCAGCCCAGCATCCGGGGGCAAGCCACTGACATACAAGTTGGTACCGCCTGAGGTTTGCATCGGCTGAGGAGGTGGGGTCCTGCACTCCGAACGCGCACAAGGCGATTGCTTGGCCGCCGATTTCACTGCCGCAGTCCTGGGATAGGGCCCTGTGGTGTCATTGTTGGCAAGGCGGACAGACATCACGTGACCATTGAACTCCCGTCCATTCATGCCGGTGATCGCTGCCAATGCCTTGCAAGGCGCACGTGCCGCGGGCCGGGTGTGCCGGGTGCCGGGTGCCGGGTGCCGGGCCATTGCGTCCGTCTTGAACTTCACAAAGCCGTAGCTGGGCGCCGTGGGCGTCTTTCCATAGAAGGTCCGCACTGAGGCCACCTGAGCTGCGAGAGGCTTTTGAAGCCTCCGGATTCGCAACCTGCCGCTTGCGGCTTGCCGCTCACCGCTTTCTGTGCCCAATCTGCTAAAGCTGTGTGAGGCAACAGGGGGCACGCTGCAAACTGAAGCTTGCCTGCCAGGCTGCTTCACCAAACTCCCTGAACAGCTGGCGACACATCTCTTCGCTGGTGCTTGGGGGCAGCCCGGAGACGTAGAGGTTGCTGTTGGCACTGCCATTGGCCAGCAGAGCGGGGAGCATGAGGGGCAAAGCTCTATGTACACAACTCGGAGAGATGCAATGTGTCGACCTTGTCAAGTTGCTGCTTGCCTCCAACAACTGCGCCGCCAAATGGATGCTGGAATTCAATGCCACTAAATGGGGTGCCAGTTGATGCTTCATTGGCCTTCTGCTGCATGTTGCATTCAAAGCTTGCACCGCAGCCATCATATTGCACAGGCCAACTGGACAGGCTCAATGCATCTCAATGCCTTTGCACATGCTGCCCTAAAAGCATCGCTCCAAGACTTGGCTGCCTTTTTTGGCCTGAGATTCGGACTGCCGCTATGGCTGCCAAATGCAGGATTAATTGCCTATGCCCATGGCAAGCTTTCACCTGCTCAGCAGTCGGCTAGAGTACGAGCCTAGCTCATCCTCACTTTTGTCATTTGATTGATTGGGTTGATTGAGTTGCGTTGCTTTTAGTTAAGCTGAGTCAATTGATGGATTCGGTTGGTTTGTTGCCTCCCTGGGCCAAAATGAGCAAACGTATTTTGCCGCGTTGTGAAAGCCGCAATGGAGAAGAAGCGAGCTTCTAACCCACCTCTTCTGACAAGGCATCTCTTCTGAGAAGTGAGTGATCAGCACATACTCAATATCGCACAACAACAAAGTCACGACAAATGTCTGAGGCCACTGAAGCACTTCTGCCTCGAACGGTGGCAAATAAGTATAGAACTATACTCACGGGCGAGGCGATGAAGGGCGGACATAAAGCACTGACTAAGCACTGCTGGTTGCCACTGGCTGCCCGCACTTGTCATTTGTATCCTGTATGAGCAACTGCACCTTGATCCAATGCTGGGGAAAAGTCGAACATCCGGGCGTGCTCCCCACAAACACCCTCATTTCACAACTGCATGCTGTACTCGGCATTCTACTGGGCAAGCAAGAGGACTCTCATCCCTCATGCCTTCTTTTTCGGCTCACACTCGTGTGTCTTTCCATAGCTACTGCAACTGAGTAACTACTATGTAACTGCATTGGGCGTATCACTCACTGGAGATGGAAGGTGACCGTTCCCTCCGGCGCTTGGATCTCTCGGGGAGACGGCGACCTCTTCTCAGACCTCTCCCTCGGCTTCGAGCTCCCGAGCGCTTGCTCTGTCTCCTCCAGCTTCTGCTTCCAGCCGCTGCGGAAGCCCGCCAAGATCTCCTACGCAGAAACGCCGCGAACGGAATTCGTCCATGTTCGGACGCTCGGAATTCTGCCCGCCTCGGCAGATCGCCGCCTTGTGCCTTCCTGTGCCTTGGGCTGCACCTTGGGCGCCTTGGGCTGCGCCTTGGGCTGTGGCGGCTTTGGCTTCCGCGTCAGCTGCGCAGACTGCCATGCGCCGTCGTCTCGGTTCAGGTTCTGGAACAGCGCATCGCCGCGGCCCCGCGAGCCCCGATGCATCTGGTTTCTGGGATCTTTGATGATCTGTGTCTGTTATTTGATTCGTGGATCGTCCTTTGGTTCTGTGTTCCCAACGAACGGGGACAAGGCAAACGCCACAGTCATGCACTTCAAGAAGTTCAAGGGGCCTCCCGTGGCATGAGGCAAGTCGACGCAACCAAGCATATGTGATCCGCTCAGCGCCCCGCTCCCCACACAATTTTGGGGCGGGGCTGCTTTTGTTGCAGTTCTGATTTAGCAATGGTTCAGCTTAACTTGGCTCGGTGAGAAGCTTCTGCTGGTTTCGTCTTGGGCAATTAGTGAAATGACTGGTCTATTTTAAAATGGAGAGCGTCAGGCCGGCCTCGGTAGGGGCCCAAAGATGCTGGATTTCTCCTGTTTTCGCGTGAGCTTTGTCACGCAATGTCTAACAAGGCCTTAGCAGAGCGCGGTGAAAGCCTGCCACGAGCACCCACCAATCACCCACGTGTTGGAGGTGTGAAGCAAAGGGGAACAGCCCAGCGCACCAGTCACTTACGGCTCTGGTGGCGTGGGCAAACTAGTCATACATGGCACGAGTTACATACAGACCACGTCAGATTTGGCCAAACGAACTGAGACAACCTCCAAAGCCAGACCCAAGTTGCCTATTTGCTCGTGCATTAGCTTGAGAAGCTTCATCTGCTGCATCGTCCACATAGGCATGTCCAGGAGACACAGGTTCAGCAAGCCCTCCACAAATTCCATTTGCGTCAAGACACCGGCCCCGTTGACGTCCAGAAGGTCGAAAATGTCTCGCATGTTGTCCACATAGACAGAATCAAGGACTCGGGGCGGCAAAATGTCGATAGGCACCTCGTCCACCTCCTCGTGTGTAATGAGACCGCTCGCGTCTTTGTCTAGCTCCCGGAAGATATCCAGCAAAGCCGGCAGCGCCTCAGCGACATGTGATCGAAAAACACTACAAGGATCAAGCCCGAACATTTCAGGTTCGAGTACCCGCCAAATCTAAGCGCATGACTCCTCGGACCCGTCGCTTCAGCCTCAACCTCTCCTCATCAGCTCGGGCTTCTGCATTGTCCATTGCATTCTCTACCAGCGCTGCGGTCACCAAGTTGAGCAGGCCAATGGAGACAAAGACCAGTATGGGGAGGAAGTAGAGGACGAGCCAAGGCTTCAACAGGATCAAAGGATAGTAAAACTCTGCCAAGCCATCCAAGGTCACAAACTGCATGAGTGTCATCATTGAACGGCCCACACCCGCAAAGTTGTGCTCCACAATCGCCTTTGTCGTCTCGTGATTGTTGAGCTCCACGTCCTTGGCAATGAGCTCCACAGCCACACAAGCGAAAATGAAGAGAGACAGAAGGATTAGCACGGTCGTGGAGAAGATTGTCTGGCCCGCCGTGAGCAAACCGTACACCAGCCGCCTCAAAGCCGCAAGCTAAGAGGCAGTGTCCGACTGCAAGTGCTACCTGGACTCTCACTTGATTGCAAGCAGTTGCAAGTAAGGCCGGCGCCAAATGATCTTGAAGTGGTGCACCATGCGGAACACCCGCGCCAGCCGAAGTAAGCGCAAGCCACGCACAACCAGCACCTTCTCGAAGCCTTCTAAGTTTTCATTGCCCTCAAAGCCGTATGGGATGACCAGCAAGGCTGTCAAGCCCACACACACGAGGGACAGATCCATGATGAACCAAGGGTCGCAAAGAACGCGCCAACCGCCCGCAAACGCACGGAAAATGGCCTCGACGCAGTAGACAGCCAAGAAAATCCGCTCTACCCCTCCAAACCAAAAGCCGTCCGTCTGTTGGCCCGGCTCCAGGGACATCTGAGCCTCCGCTCCAATAGCGATCATGTTCCTTGGGTGCGACATGAGAGAAGAGGCCCTCAACGTGTCACAGCCCTTCTGCCTTTCTTTGCCTTTCTTTGTCAGTCTCTCGGATTCTATGATTCTATCAACGAGCATCAAGAGGATAACGAAGCCAGCCACAAACTCGAAGTAGCTGGAGGAGACGACACTTGCTGCCCAGCGCTGCGCCAATTCCCCGACAGCCATCGGGGTCGCAGCATCCTCGCATACAAGACACAACGCTAAGACACGAAGGCAAACAGCTACACCCAGCCCTGTCCTCAGAGGGTGCGATCATTTCACCCAGCAACTTGCGCAAAGGTCCAGCTGGGTACTGCGGTGCCACCGACTCCCTTGACCTGAGAGTTCCGCAGCCAAGGCTCGCAAGGCTCATGTCAGTGTGGCAGGCGCATGCCTAGGCACCTGCATGCAAGCGAGGCGCTGCAAAAGGGGGTGCAATGCAGCTGACTTGCGGCTGTGCACCGAAGGCATCGACATTGAACCAGAGTGCGACAGCTTCTTTTGTCCACGAGGTTCTGATTCAGAAAGGTCGGGGATGGTGAGGGAAGCCTGAACGTCCGCCAGCATCTGCTCCACTGACCTTTGCCATTGCTGGTGCTGCATGCTGAGAGTTGCCAAACTCTCGCAGGAGGCCACCAGCTGCTCTTTCACAGCCTCCAACTTGTGGATGGCCGACATGGCTGAAGGCCAGCCCCGGGCCCAAGAGGGCGGAGACGTGGGAGTCGCACTGTTAAACAGTCGCTCCCTGGTTGTCCTTGAGCCCACGCGCAGTGCAGTAAACTGAAACGCAAGCCCCCCCCTCCCCTGAAAAAACACATCCAGGCGAGGGCCGGCTCTGGTTCAAAAAGCAGCTGCCGCCGCATTTGTCTTTTTTTGACACCTCACTTCGCAAGACGCATAGCTTGGCCATGTCCTGCGTATTCATGTGGCACAGGTGGCACGAGCACGGCGGCGCTCGAACTCCAACAGCTGCCAAGAGATGCCAGGAGCTACCTTTTCGGCGTGGCATCTCGCTTGCGTTTGCCCGGGTGTTGCTTGCGCTGGAAGAGGCGCCAAAGAGACTGGAACTCCGCTGCGAAGGAAGCCACTGCGGCTGCATCCCTGAGTATGCAAAGGTTCTCCCAGTTGGTCGTGCTGGCTTGCTTTGTCCAGTTAAAGCTCCCGGTGAGCAGGCAGCTATCCACGATAGCAAACTTGTGGTGCATCCGTGCAGGGGAGTCATCTAGGAGCAGTGGCACGCCGGCGTCCAGCAGCTTCTGGGCATCCGCGCCTGGCATGCGGCACTGCTCGTCGTCCACCACGACCTTGACGTCGACGCCGCGCCGCCAGGCCCTCAGCAGCTCCTCGCTGAGCACGTCGTCCGTCAGGGCAAACATGGCCACCCAAACCCGGCGCCGCGCGCCCCGCAGCAGGAGGCACACGTGGCGCACGTGCACGCCCGAAGGGTCCGGGAAGAAGAGCACCTCCGGAGCACGGCAGAGGCGGCGCAGGGTCGCCACGACGTGCCACGCCACAAGGCCCAGGGTCATCAGCCAGGCGACCAGCGAGACCAAACCAAAGGAATCCTGAAGCAGCGCCTCGTGCTGTGGGTAGTCCTTGTGGAACCTCGCAGTCAAGTTTTCGCTGGAGGCCCCAGCGATCCACGCATGGAGCTCCAGAGCGCCGAAACACAGCAGGTCTGCAAGCAAACGAACGCTTCTTGTCAGCAGGCAGCCAGAGGTGGCCCAGAATCCGGGGTGTGGACACAGTGGTGCATGGCTCCACAACATGGCGCGGACGCGCGGACTCTGCCTGGGAAGCCAAGCTGCCAAGCACACTCTCCATCTCACATGCACCCTCGCACGTCAGATTTCACGGAAACTTTGCATGAAGTGCAACGCGAGCTTTCTCTTTTTTGCCAAGAGTTACCGCCCAGTCTATGAGCCATATCCTGCCAACATACCTCACTCCGTTGTGAAACGTGATCTGGCGCACGGGGCAACAGTCGGCGGAGCAGCCAAACTGCCAAAGCCAACCAGCCCGGCGCCTGTGAACATCGCAAGAGCTGCCAAAAGGCTCAGGCTTCCTGGGAAAAGCGCCTGAGGAGCTTTTCCAGCTTCCCACGTGCTGAGCACTTCTCCGCGATTTTCTGGGGGTCGAAATAGCCACGAGGTGCCAAATCCAGCAGCCACTCTGGCTTGATCTGGGTTCCTGTCACAAGGGGGAGCAAAGTGGAGATTGCTTGAACCAGTCCTACGCCCACACAACCGCGCCTGTCTTGATGAAGACTTTGGAGGAAAGTGACAGCTCATGGAAAACCAGCCATTCCGGCCGGTGACCCAAAGAAGTAGATGGATGAAGGACAACTTCCTGCGACAGCTTCCA
This sequence comes from Effrenium voratum, assembly GCA_963377175.1. NCBI lineage: Eukaryota > Dinophyceae > Suessiales > Symbiodiniaceae > Effrenium > Effrenium voratum. Next base: position 463,889 of record CAUJNA010003436.1, read on the forward strand.
ACGTGAAGTGGCTCTGTTGGACTTTACGCCTGAAGGACTTACATTTGCATCAGCAGTCTGACAGTCCTGCCCCTCACGCAGCATGCTATAAGCTCCGCGCTTCTCACTCTCCAAGCATGCAACTTGCATGAAAAAGCCAGAGACTAAACATCTGCGAATGTTGGGGTAGTACTCCTTGTCCTCCCGGAATCCCGCGGCAACATGCCATGGCATGCTCACACAAGTTCAAACTACCCGGTCCTGGAAATCAGTGCTAACCATCTGCAGCCCGATGCTCTCCATGATCTTCTTCAGGTGGTCACGTGCAATTTCTGCGTTCCGCATGGCTCTGATAGAGATGAAGTTCTCCGCACAAAACCTGCTTGGGTCGTGACCATCCTGGATTTGTTGCTTGTAAGCATGAAAAACCTTGGCTGCAAGAAGCACGGTTTCCAACAGAAACAGCTCATGCAGCTGGGTTGGCATTTGATGCAGGCCAAGTCTCGTTCAGCAAAGTCAGGTGATCGCCATCCATATGAGCAAAGCGCGCCTTTGCCTCGTTGGCTGCCCTGAATGCATCGTTTGGTCTGAGCCAGACCGGCAGAGAACACAGCATTGCGGCTATGGACAATGCTTCGTTGCCTTGGCTCGCAATAAACGGCACGCTGTGCAAGCAACAATTACCCTTGTAGCATACGGCAGCATACGTGGAAAGCATCGAGCCGAGAAAGCTATGCAATGGCTGAACGGGGTGGCCGAGTGGCCTGATGCCCAAGCCAAACTGCAGCCAAAGGACTACATCTGTGCCGCGGGGCTTCTATCAGCATCTTGGCTATCTGTGGGTCCAGCGGCAAGCGGCACGCTTGGTGGCCAACCTCTGTGATGTTGCCGTTGTCATCCACACCTGGGCGGCAAAAACGCCAACCGCGGGCAGTTTGCATTTGCAAGCTATGGCTATACCAAGCTGTGCGTGCGGAAGCTTCACAGCTTTGGCCGCGTCACAGCCCAGGTGGTTCAGCGCCTGCAAGGCCCGCATCAAGGCCTCGGGAGGTGGGGGGTCCACGAAGTCGAAGTGCACCACGTCGTCGAAGCCCAAGCGCTTCAGCATCAGAACCACCGTCGTGAGATTTGATCTCCTCATGCAAAACACAAACTCAAGAACCCAACGGTTTTGAAAAAATGCGCTGCCATGGATTTTTGCAAATTCGTGTGAGAGACACCGGATTGCGCGCCGCGGCGCTTGATCTCCGGCTGTATGCAGGGCGGCCACTCGCTTTGGGCCTTCTCCGGGTACAGCCTGAAGCACTTGCCTGGCCGGCTTCGCCCTGCCAGGCTGCTCCGCTGCACAGCTGATATCTTGGAGATCGGTGTCACCACCTGTCCCTCCATCCGGGTCCTGGCCAAAGGACCGAACAACTTGACTCACAGATGGCCGTAGCAAACTGGTGGCCTGCGCCCTTGCGATGTTTGCGCCATCGCAGCTTCGCAACTTGCAGAAATTTCGGCCACGCACAACCAAGACCTTGAAAGGCCACAGAATCAAAGCGCGAAAAAGCAATGCTCGGCCCAGAATATGCTTTAGTCTGCATTGCAGGATCTCAAGGAAATGAGTCCATACTGTGCTTTTCAAATTCATCTCTTCTGAAAACAGCATAGACTACAAACTTCTAATGTTGACATGTCGTGCGTCTAATGCCCCAGGCTAAGGTACTCCACACTAGGAACACGATGCTTCTGGCGCAATGCCCATGACCGCGGCACGGTGCGCGAAAACTGCGCTTGGCTCCCAAGCTGTGCTTTTCTACAAAGTCTCAACCAAATTTAGTTTGGCCCTCGGACATGTGCAATTTGGGCTCTGACAGGCGCGCCAAGGTCATTCTTCCCAGGTGTTGTTTCGGGCCTATGCTTGTGGCGAGCGGGTTTGAGAACTCCAAAGATCATGTTCCAACCAAGCCCCGAAAATCGGCAAAGATGTTCGGCCAGCAAAATGCATTCTTTTGGCAACGTTCCTAGTAGATGAAGTACAGAACGTAACCCACAAAAGAGCCGACCAAACAAGTGCAGGCCTCCAAAACAGCTTCATAAAATTCACTTAGGTATTTCATCCCCAGAAACTGATGTTTGGGCCCCGAACTCCGCTTTCGGAAATGCCTCCTGCCCCACCGACTCCGGCCCGTGTTCAATAGGTATCAGCCAAAACTGTATGGAGCCCTTATATCCAGCACTAGACATTTAGGCAGAGCCTGGGATTGTAGACCCGCTGCTTCTCCACACCGGCATCGATCACATAAGTGATGCCGTCGATGCACACTGCTGTCTCGGCGACACTGCTGGCCACTACGATCTTGCGGCTTTGCTTCTGCATCTGTTGTTGCATATTCCTGATGGGCTGAGGGGGCTCAAAGACCCGCTGCACGTCCATCAGAGGCAGACCAACGTAGAGCGCCCGAACCTGGAGCTCTCCCAGCGGCATGTGCGCCGCCTCCTTCCGCAGCAGCTGGCACGCCACGTCGATCTCCTCCTCGTGAGGCAGGAACAACAAGACATCGCCCTCCGGCTCCGACTGGTGGATCTGAACCGCGGCACGCACCGCCGCCTTCAAGTAGTCCCGCTCCTCCCGCTCCTGAGGGAAAAAGACAAAGAAAAAGAAGAAGACGGCGGACAAGAGACAAAAGACAAGCATGTGCCTGCTTCGAGAAACGGGGATCTCTTGCAAGCCCTCGCTTGAAGTCTTTTTAAGTCTATAGTCTTCCTCTGTGTGGAAGATGGCCACCGGGAAGGCGCGGGTTGGGACCTTCAGCAGCGGCGCCTCGAAGAAGCGCTGCACCTTCGCGGCCGCCGAGTCCGAGGACAGCAGCAGCAGCTTGAGCTCTTGGCGCCGCTGCATCACCATCTTCAGGATGCCCATCAACACGTCCGTCTCGCTACTCCGCTGATGCACCTCCCGAAGAAACACGCAACAAAGAAAGCAACGAGAAAGCCGAGAAAGCAAAAACACAGCAGCGCAAAAAGTGCAGAAGCAGGAAACCCCCCCCCCTGCCATATGTGCGCAGTGCCTCATCCAAGATGATGACGCTATATCTCTCCAGCAGTGGGTCCTCCAAAGCTTCGCGGAATAACGCCTCATCCGTGAGGAAGCGCAGCAGGGTGTCGCCAGAGGTCCGGTCCTGCAATCTCAAGACTCATGCAAGGCCTCGGGTTGGAGATTTGCCTGGAGCCTAGCATGGAACCTGAACACCCTGGCCCTCCAAGCGAATCCCATTCCCTAAACATTGCGCAATCTCCTTCGCTCAAACAAACAAGCCCGTCCTCGAACCGGGTGACGTGGCCCACAAAAGTGCCCACCTGCACTTCTAGCTCCTCGCAGATGCGCATGGCGGCGCTGATGGTCGCCATGGGGTTCGGCTGCACACCTGCAGGGTGCAACCGGTGCATCCCACACCAGCCGCAGTTGCACCCATCAATGCAGCCAAGGCACAGCAAATGGCCCTGACCTGGCCGTCCTGCACATGGTAGCCAGCATCTAGCAGGATCTGCGGCAACTGGGTGGTCTTGCCGGAACCCGGCGCACCCGCCAGCATGAGAACCTCCCAGACAAGGCCGCTCGTGCCAACAAACGCGAAGGCATGAAAAAGCCTGGCTTTGTGCATTCGACCCACTGAGCTCCATGCCTGGTGTTCCTGCATCAGCCTCAGGAACTCTTGTCTGGCTGCCCAGGCAGGCAGCCGCTGACGCTTCTCCAAGAGGTGATAAAAGCGGGGAGTGTAGTTTGCACCTGTGAGAGGGTTCTGGTTGGCACGCGGTGGCTCTTGATATTGGGATTGGGGTTGCTCCTGCATCATTTGTTCCTGCATCATCTGCTCTTGCATCATCTGCTGCTGCATCTGCTGCTGCATTCGCTGTTGCATTTGCTGCTGCATTTGCTTCTGCATTTGCTGCTGCATCTGCTGCTGCATTTGGTCCTGCATGTCCTCGTCATACTGATCTGACTCTTGCCACTCTTCCTGGCCTTCATTTTGCATCTGATACTGCATCTCCATTTCTTGTTGGCTCATTTGCCCTTGATTGCCTGAGTCTTGTTGGTAAGCATTTGCCGCAGAGTCCTGGTACTGTCCGGCTTCATACTGCTCATTTTGCTGCCCCTCTTCTTGATCCTCGGTCTCCTGTTCGCCAGCCTCCCGCATCTCCTGCATCCTCTGCTGCAAAAGCTGCCACTGCATCTGCATCTGCTGCATCTGCTGCGCCTGCTGTGCCTGCTGCTCAGGGCTCAACTGCTGCTGCATGTCGGATTGGTACAGCTGCTGCAGCACTTCTGCACTCATCTGTTGCGACTGTTGCCCCTCCATGCTTACATGGCTCTGACACACCCCCTACGCCAAAGCTGAGGGCAAAATGGCCAGAAGCGTCTCACGCAATTGCCATGGCATCAGACAGTATATCGAGGCATGTGAAATACTACCCAGCATCCTCAATGTGAATGGGCCTGATTTTCAGCCCCGCACTTGTGTGGACATACCATCCGGGAGTAAAGGCCAAGCCGTTAGGATGCTCGGCAAGGGTACAGGGTGGCATGTTGCTGCCTGCACCGTACATCGCACTTACACTGTGCGCAGTTACATCTCTCTGACTCAAATTGGGGACACACCTCAGTGAGATGCACTCGCAGGCAGACAATAAGTTGGCTGGCCACCGGGAAGCAGCACATGGCTGCCAACATGTCACATAAAATCAGAGTTGCCTGTCGCATGTTGGCAGTTCGGGACAGTTGAAGCCCCTTGCCTTAGGCAAAGGCCTCATGGCCCGCGGTTCACGGTTCGGCCAGTTGGCTCAGTGAAGTTCAGCGAGTCGTGCTCCACACCAGTGACAAATGGGCCTAACACCGGACCTTGCAACTGATAAGGCTGACATGACCACGGAACCTCCATAGCTCCGGGACTGGCCGTCCCGGAAAAACTGGGCGATGCCACTGAAGCCATCGTTACACGTTTGGCTCTCAGTTTGGCCAGGGCCCCCCTCCATCAGTCCTCGGAGCAAGCACCACAAGCTAGACTGTACGAACTCAAACGGTGCAGAGCGCTCAAGGCTCCTGGAGAAGCCTGTGGTGGGATGCAAGAATCCCGGTGCGGGCCAATCCAAGGCAGGATCCTTCGGCCTTGCTGTGACTCCAGATGGCTCGGGGCAAAGTGAAGTGACCCTGACCTCCAGTAAGATGGTAGCAGGGACCTTTTCACCTCCTCTGCCGCCTGCTCCTGGCTGGTCACAGCCTGACACGGGCAGGGAAACCGTGCACGCCGCTCCTTTTTCTCCCCTAGCCTCATCCAGCGCCATGGCGGGGACATCCCAACGGGGCCTGCACCCGGCGTCACCCGGCCCCTGCTGCCTAGACTGTGCAAAAGGTGCGAAACGTGCCCTGCCTGAAGTTGCAGGCAGCTGCCGCTTGGAAACTGGGCGCGGACGTTGCACGGATGAGCTCCCTGCTGGCCTGAAGCATGGGGCGAGCAGCATGCGAGATGCCACCAACAAAACGACATGCCGATTCCTCCCGAAGCCGACTTTTAGGACGTCTTTGTCTTGCTCTTTGCATGGGCTACTGAATACAGGAATCCGCCAATCGTGCTACCAATCAGCCCCATCCAGCCAATGGGTGTGAGGTGCGCTCCGAAAAGAAGCATGCCCGCCAAAGAGGACAGCACGCCTTTCAGGGTCCCTGCCACAGCTGTAGCCAGCGGAGAAGTCTCTGCCGTACACCAGAAAGTGGCATAGTTCAGCAATGCACCCAGCATGACATATGGAGTCAAGAACTGGAAGAAGTTGCTAACCTCGCCTGGGCTATCAAGAAATGCCAGTACGGCAGACAACTCCAACATGGATAGTGGAATGAAAAGCACGGAGTTGTAAAACGCGGTATAGAAGACAAGATCCATTGAGGACAACTTGCCACTGTCCTGAGCATGTCGTGCCAGAACCAGGTATAGAGACTGGCACCCTGCTGCCAGTAAGGCAAGAGCGTAGCCGCCGACATCAAAATCGAGATCGCCCAAGCCAGTCACAATAGTACCAGTGGCAATGAGAATCACGCTGGCAAACTCTCCGGTGCTTGGGAGGCTGCCACGGATGAGCCAGTCCTGTCCCATGGCATACACCGGCTGCAAGCGCTTCAGCACGTTGTACACGGGAAGGCTGGTTCGCCTCATGGCCAGAAAGCTGAGATACATATTCACCGCCTTGGTGACGGTGACCAGCGGCATGTGCCGCAAGATGGGCCAGCTCAGTGGGTAGTAGGCTCGAAAGGCGCCGAGGGCTAGCACCGTGGCCCAGCACTCGATGAGCAGCAACAAGCTCGAGCCTGGAAACCGCCACGCCGAGGCGGCGTACTTCGTGAGAGAAGTCATGGCCAATGAGCTGCCCACATAGGACGCGGCAGAGAGCAGCCGCGATCCGCTCATGGCGACCCGCGCCCACACGCTGTCACACGCTACGCCGGGCTCGACAGGGCAGTTAACAGCTAGCAGCGCATGCAGCGATCATGCAGTGCACATGTAACTCAGCCTGTGGCTTGCTCACTGCCACACTGGGCTGCTGGCCGGCAACGACTTCAACGACAGCACTGTGCCCAAGGTTTTGTTTGCATCATCGGAGAACCTTGCAATGTCAATGCTGTTGAAAACGCGCGTGGCTTGGCTGAGGCTCCAGCCGGAACTTTGCAGACTCCTTGATCCTTTCCTGGCACAAAGCGTGCATGCGCTCTTGCATGAAGCGCATCATCACCAATGCCCGCCTTTGCGTCCTTCCGAACGAGGAAAGCGGAACGAGAGCAGTTCAGTGTCTGCTTGTAGGCTTCATCACGCTGGTTAAAGCCGGTCTTGGCGAGGTGGCAAGCCCGGTACTCACAAGCAATTTGCACGGGAAGCAATGGCTCTGAATTTCCCTTGCCATTGCTCACAATCCCTGGCAGCACCAGGATCAATAGTCGGTGTTAGACTGCCTCCCTTTGGCTTTACGATTAGCCAGCTACAGTCAGCCCGGCAACTCAGCCTCTGGCATTCTCATCTTTGCGGCGCTTGGGGGCCCCGGCCTGGAGATAGCAACAGGCACCGCACTGGCTATCTGGCCGCTAGCGAGCTAGTTGCGGCCTTCGGATTAGGAAAGTGCTGAAGCTGATTGACGCTGCCAAGCCTAGCAAGTGCGAATTGACATGGCAATGATTTGAAGATTGCTTCAGCCACACCTGCCGCCGCGAAAGGTAGGATCGTATGTGATGGTCACATCCTCAGGACCCACTCCAACCAAAGACGCCAGGTCTGTTAGAAGGCCTTGCCAGTCCCGTTGGCCACGTAATTGTTGTTGATCAGCCGGAGTCCGTACATCGCAAAGGCCTATCTTGCTGTGAGCCACCGAGCTGCGGGCCTGAGACGGGAGTCACACTGAAGCGCGTGCCCGTCTCAATCGAAGCGCGAACCTGTTTAAGAATGCTGCTTTAGAGTCTTGCCATGAGCCATGCTGTACGAAGGCGGCGCTTGCCAACGGCACAGCTCTTGCAACGTCTGCCGGCGTCTCTGTCCTGACAAACCCTTTGAGGCCCTTTTTCAAGGTGATAACAGCTCTTCCTTCGCACCCGTAGCTCTATGGCCTACATGTACCAATGAAGCAGCATACCTGAATCCAGAAGACGCAGCTGTCTAGACACCAGAAGTCCTAGCAGGGTGGCACCTTGGCAGCGCATGCGCTTCAAACTTTTTGACACACACCGCATCCTTGAATTAAGGGAAAGGGTCCTTCGAGTTTGCGTAGTCCTCACGCAGTTTGCGAAGCCACTCAGGTTCTTCTCTTGGGCCATGCTCGCTCATCAACAAAGCATAGCAACTTTGCAATTCCTGAAAGGCAGCTGTTGTGGCGCCAGCTGCATTGGCATCGGGGTGAAGCGTCTTGGCTAATTCCAGGAATTTGCTTCTCAGCTCGCCTTTGCTCAGGCATGTGCCAAACAGCTCAAGGCAGCGCTGCCTGTCCGGCTGGTGCCTGTCCGGCTGGCACGCCCTGAAGCGCAACGTTCCTTGCAAGCCTACGAGCCGGAACGTTGAAGATGGATGCGCCAGCCTTTGAAGCAGGGACATGCCGGTCTGAGAAATCAAAAGACCTGGCACATGTAAAGACTCTTGGGCTCAACATGTCTGCCTACCCTCCACGTGTCCAGCGAGCCAGAACGGCAGGGCGGGATGACAGAGGCGAATCTCTGCACGTGGGAAACGGCCGGCTGCAGCCATATTTTTGCCTTGCAGTTTCTAATGTTGTGACTTCTGACAATGGCAGCACATGGCGGCAATTACATGCTGGCCCCTGCACGACCAAGTTCAAATAGATGCAAGTGCGTCGAAATCGATTTGTATCAGTACAAGGTCCTGCCGAGTTTGGTCAGGCACGCGTGTTGACAATGCAACTTGCAACAACAACCCCTAGAAGAGGCAGCCCAAAACCGGGGACTTTGAAAAGAGACTCCTCAGAATGCTATTTACAGCCTGCAAAAAGAAAGAGACCTGCAAGTCAAAGAGCGTTGCAAGTGCGTGGGGTCTGGGGCCACAAACTTGACATAACGCAGCTGCAATGTCAAGAGCCAACAAATGATTGCAATGGGCATGGCAATCATGCGCGTGTCATAGCTCAACCTGGGATCCTGTGGGCGGGGAGAAGGAACTGCACCTTGGAGAGCACTGGCAAACTACCTGAATGATGTGCAATTTCCTCTGAACGGCAAAAATGAATCGCTGGAGGTCGGACACGGTTTCCATGCGGACCATTACCAAGCTCGCGGGTTGGGACGCCATGGTGCTAAACATTCCGTGTTTCTCAGTGCGCTGCAGGAGAAGGTGAAGAGGGGCCAGCCCGCGAAGACCTTGCTGATGAAGCCGTCAGCGATCTTGGTTTCATTAGAAGGACGAATCTTGGCTCATGGCCAGAACAGCTGCTATCAGATAACCCCGCGGCGACGCAATCACTTCAGAGGCCAGTCGAGGAATTGCGGAGCTTGCCCCGCAAAACACTAGCTCGTTGATTGCATGTGTTTCCTTCCTCACGTGTTAAGGCCTGTTGCACTGCTCCTAGCTTGAACCCGAACAACCCTCCAAATCAAAGAGCCCCGCAAATCCCAAAGGCGCTCACTTCTTTTTCACGGGTTGCTTGAAAGTGGCACTGCCTCCAGGGCACGCGGTGCACCTGGAGCAGGAGGTATCATTGTCCCCCTTTTAAGTGTTTCCAAGCAACCCCGGAAAAAGCTGGGCCAGCTGAGCAGACCATATACCCCCCTTCAGAGCGGGGTTGTTCCTGCCAGGGTGAATTTGCACATCTCACCGGAAACTGTTTGGAGACGCATGGTATGCATTCTCGAAACCGATTTTTCAGCGCGCTGGGTTTGGTGCCAAAATCCATTGATGCGGGAGCCAGGCGTTCTGGCCGCCAAGGCGCGTCAATCGGGCACAGAGTGAGCCCTCGGTCTGCAGGGCGGTTCATGAATCTTTGAAGGCGATCCCGGCTGAGGTCGTCCGCCCAGTCGTTCAGACGCCCGGGCACATGTGTGGGCTGCAAGTGCACGTTGTGCGCATGCGCCCGTGCCGCTACCAGTTGCAGAAACAACTGCAAAGGCCAAGAAGTGCTGAACAGCTTGTTGATGCCTGCTTCGGTGGCGGTGTTGTCCGTGCCTGAAGGCAAACTGAAGGAGTAGTGACCTCCTCCTATATGCGAATGCGTGGCCTGCAGCAGGGCTAATGCGCTAAGGTCTCAAAGCAAGCAATGTAACGCTGAGCGGGCTTAGTAAGGCAGGGCCACGCAGACCTGACTTCGTCCATGGTCCACGTCTCCGCAAACCAGACCACTTGAGTGGAAGTCACGGCCCATCCTCTGATGCCGACCACGTCAGCTTCTGCACAAGCATCGGCCGCTGCCAGGGCCTGGAGTCTGCAAGGCTGTGCGATCGGTTGGAGAGGCGAGTGGAAACACGATCCAAGCCAGGCCAGGCATTGCTGGCTGAATTTGGAGAGGCTGGTGTATGGGTTTGACGGATCTGAGATTCATACCCATGTAGGTTTGCTTGTGCCTGGGATGCGCGCGACATCCTGCACACAGTGCACAGCCTGGCCGTTGATTTCTAAGACCTGGGATCCTTCTGTAACCCAGAGGCATGGAAGGCTACGGCTGGTTTTTACGTCCCGATTCAGGCAGGCCCGAAATGCAGTCCATGCGCGCGGTGGTATGGAGCGCATTGAACCGGGAGGGCTGTTGAGGTCTGCATAAGCCAAGACCCAAGGTGCAGCGGAGAAGTTGATCTCCCATCCACACCACACAAGGCGGTCCTGGAACTGCACTTTCTTCCAGGACATCGGCGCTGCGATTGCGCAGAAGAAGAGCACAACCAACGCGAACATCTCCTGGGCACTTTCGCGAATGAGTGCGCACAGGAGGTCGTCCACGAACAGGAAGGCTTTGTGTGGTTTCCACACCAAGAGCCCATGTATCTGGCGTAGCAAGAAAACGCCCTTAAGAATTGCATTTAAGAATTGCAGGAAGCCTGCGCGTTGCCACCAGAAGCCTGAGAAGCGGCCACCAAAGCGGCATACTCTATAGTGATAGGCGGAGAGCAGGAGGCCATGCCTATGAAAGCACCTGGGGTGTCGTCTGGCTGAGTAGCCAGGGCCAGGTCTGATGCCATTGGAAGGCTGAGGCGTTCCGGCAGATGGCACCGGGCATTGACCTGGCAAACTGTGACTCTTTGCCTTCTGCAAAGACTACGTCCAATTTCGCCACTGCAACTCCTAAAGACCACCGTTGTTTGGCTTCCGCCAATGTAAGGCTGGTGGCCACTACCCAATTAATGGAAATTTCCTTATCGAGAAGGCCCCGCACTACTTCGGGTTCTTCTTCAGCAGTTTTCCAGTTGCCTTCACAGACCTCGGGCTGTTTTGATGCATCTGGCGGCTTTTCTGGCCACTGCATGCTTCGTGGCAAGGCACTCACGGCGCCTGTTGGGACTCCATCTTGCAGGAAATCCAACAAAGGAATGTCCGGGTCACCCCTGCTTGGGCAAGAATGCGGAGCAAGTGCTGCAACCGGAACGGCTGCCCCGGCTCTGGGTCAAGGCTTGGAGGCAATGGGGCCTGGAGAGCGGTGTAGGCAATTTTGACGGCTTCCAGCCTTTCAAGATTGGAGATGGACTCTGGACGGCCTGTTGCTGCTGTTCAGCCATTGCAGCCACGGCGTTGTCAGGGCTTGCAGTGGGTGTGGCGGCTGGGACCAGTCCGCTGATGAATGCATGCCGGCTCCATCGCACACAGTGTGGCGAGAGATACGGCGACCTTGCCATGGAAGCTGGCAACGGCAGTGCTTGTTTAACCACGCCTGTTTTGGCGACTCGCCCTGTTCCCACGGCGGCCAGCTGGGCTGCCAGTGAAGGCGGGTACTCAGCAGTCAATGTGCTAAGGTACACTCCATTCTCGCGGACCCCGGCAATGTGTTGATGCTTGTATGAGTGGTTGCATCGCGCCACTCGGCGAGGGCTTTCCTAAGGCGTGCTGCTGCAACACCGGACTCTGGGCCCTCAATGTTATTTGCGGTCCAGAAGGTGGTTGCCGATGCAAGGAAGGGCTGTAGCTCTGCAATGGTGGGAAAGGCAAAAGCGAAAGGTCACGGAGACCCTCTGGCACCCTTGCATCGGTGAGGATCGTGTGAAGCTGACCTTTGTCCATGCGCACTCGAGTGGAACCCGATGCTGGCAGAGGAAAACAGCTGCGGATGCAAATTAGCACACCAAAACCCTGAGAGTGGCCAACAGTGCACTAAGGCGCCTCCGCGGGAAGAGGTTGACAAGGGCGGCTCTGGCTTGACAGCCTGGCGGTTTGGTGCGGGTGTCTTCGAGTCAAACTAGTGAGGCTTGCAGTTAGAATGCGCGCAGCTATTTTAGTCGAACATCGCAAGGCATGCTTTGCGGGCACTGGAAATGAGTGCTCACTGATCTGCAGGCCACAAGCTGTCTGTGTAGGACTGGATCGTCGATGAATCGTCGATGACTGCATGCACGGCACCCCACAGAATAAGGCGCACCCACAAAGAAGCGAACTGCACAGTGCTGGGTTGGGAGCGCTCCTGTATCGAAACCGGCGAGTCCTCTGGTGGGTTCTCAGACTCTGAGTCTGATGATGGCCACGAGGTGGACAAATCCGTACCAAAGAAACCAAAGGGCACCAGCCCCTGACGGGTGGTTTTCGTGGCCCAGCAAAGTCCTCTGAGCGAGCGTGCTGAGAGGGAAAGGGCTGAGGGCCGTATGCGAAAAGCCCCGGGCAAAGCCCCGCTGTAGGGGGCACCATGTGCGACTCCCATGTGCCAGCACTGCCAAGGGCAACGGTAGCGCTTCTCTTCTGTCATGTGGGAGAGGGTTGCAGGCGAAGGCTTGCACCAAAGGGTTAACTGTGAGTTCCGCGAGGTGCTAGCCAGGAAAGGGCTTTGCACATCATTGCAGGGCTACACTTCAGTGAGGACCTGTCTCTTGCTTGGAAATGTGGCAATGAAATCCGACAGGTGCCAGTGTAAGGTGCTGGAAGGCTGGCAGTGCACTGACTGGCGAAGGCGAGGAAGGTACGGATTGCCCTCAGGTATTGCGAGAGGGTACTCGCTGAGACCTTACGGAGGGATACTGCCAGGAGTATGTCCGCCCGCGCGGAAGCGGGCCTGTGCAAGAAGGCTTGATTCTCCACATATTTTGAGTACTGCTGCCACTCTGCTGCGCACTTGTCCTCAAGTGAGGCTTGCATCGCTGAAGTTGTGAGTGGTCCTTCAGCGGCAGTGCGGCCCGGTTTGGGCGTAGATGGCTTCTGACTGAACACTCGGCGCTGCACATGCACATACGATGATGGGACACATGTAGGGTCACCTCCAGGGGCAGCTTGAGGTAGTGCCGGGGCTTGCCGGAGCGAGGCTTCTGGGCAAAGGGAGGTTCAGGCAGCGGTCGACTTTCCCAACCTCGTCTGGGAAGGTACTCCGGTGCTTGCAAGCCAGGTGGCTGCAATGACACTGAAGGCTTCGGAGTAGCAAAGTGTTGCAGGCCAAAAGGCAAATGTTTTAGATTTTGCACTGAGACCTTGTTTGGATAAGAGCGGCCTGAATGTCCACTGTGCGTTGAGCGCAAGGCACAAAAAATAGATGGCAAGGCTTTGGACACCCCCCCTGCCAGGTGCAGAGCAGTGCTTGGCCGCGGCACCCCCGCCGCGCCATCCTTCTGCTGGCGCCCCAATCTCGCTGCCGGCTGGTCGTGATTGCGGGTGGACGCTGGAGCGCCGATTTGTCCGGCAACTCGCCCGAGCCCGAGCCCGTTCAGTACCGGAACGGCTGCGCAGTGCGCTGACTGCGGCATACGTGAGGCGATGGTGTTCCTTGCTCGCCGCCGCAGCATCCCGGGCCTATGCCGCTAGCTTGCTTGCTGCGCCTGCGCAGTCCACTGCCAACGTTGACGGCGCCCCGCCGTGCATCAGCGACATTCTTGGTGCGCATGCTGAGCCTCCGCCGGCTGGCAGAGGCCGTGAGAGAGGAAGCTGCCCTCTCAAACACAAACAACTCGTCGAAGCTTCCCGTGCCCGGAAGCGCCCCATGAGCAAGGCGAAGCCCTCTGGTGACACCGACAGCTGCAGCGGAAAAAGGCGCGTGGGAAAAAAAAACCTGGTTAGGCACCTTTTTGGGAGCGAGGGCAAATTGGCGTCACTGAGCCGCCTTCGCCTTTACCTGGACTGTATCCTTCTACGTACTGGCCTTCATGCAGGCTCCTTGCATTACGCCCGCCTGTTGTGCCTTTGTGGCCTTGTGATTGCCTTCACCAATACAAGCCACGACATGCACTCGCAGCACCTGGAGACTTTTGCGCTGACCTTTCCGTGGCGTCAGCCTTTACTTCTCCACCTTCAACGAGCCGACGCCATGTTCGCAGCCAGGGGCATTTCTACGCCTTTGCCTTGGCTGAGCAAGTTCATGAACAGGCCGAGTCTGCTCTGATGTCCTTGGCCATCGCAAGACCAGAGATAGCACTCCTTCGCCTTTTGCAATCCGCGCTTGCAAGCCTTGAGGATTTAGAAACTATCCTAAACATGCTGCGCCCTGCCCTCACAGCACTGCCAGCATTGCTTACTGCAATTGACCTCACCTCGCAGATTTCGGACTAAAAGACAGCCTCTTGTGCATGCGGGTAGTGTTAGGTATCCAGCTAAATACCAGTGATACTCGCCTTAGGCCAGAACTTTCACCGGCCGTGCACTCAATTCTTGCCTTTCTTTCACGCAATTTTAGTGTGTAAACACGCAGTTGCTTTTGCTCAGGCCCTACACTCGCCCCCTGCCGCGGACGCCTACACGTGCGCACGGGCAGCATTACTCTGTGTGAGTTGCTGTGCTGGGCCTTCGCTTCATGTCTTGCAGATTCGAAGCTCAAGCTCATTTGGCAGTATCCTTTAGGCCCTGCCTTGCTGCCCTGACCTTCTAACAATGTCAGAGGCCTTGATGCCTTGCAAGCCCTGCTGAACAATCTCGCGAATTTGGCGCCAGAGAACCGAGCTCGCTTTACGCGAGACCTCGCGGCAGCAGCCACGCAGGCGCCATCGCCTTCTTCGCCTCAATGCATTCGGCGCAGGCCGAGCCAGAACAAGTCGAACAGGTGCCTTCGCCCTCCGCTGTGGTTCAGCCTTCGCACATTTCCTTGTCCTCGCCCGAGGAAACAGACGCGCCCCCGCTCGTCAACAGCGGGCAGACACTAGCGGCAATGGCAAGCGGAGCCGCCGGAGTAGCAGCACACGGAAATGCGACGGCTCAAGGGTGATCTCTGGAGCAGTTGGCAGCATGGTGAACACCTGGGCCGAGCAGGGGCCAGCTTGGGAGAGCAACAAGGCCAGGGATGCTGGATCAAGGCCGTCACTGCGGGCGGTAGCTGCCACCCTCGCCCAAAGCTCGGGGCATCCTGTTCGATGTCAGGCGGGCGAGGCGCATCGTTCCCAAGCAAAGCAAGCCATGACGGCGGCTCGAACCCTAGCCCGGTCAAGCGCGCACTGGCCGCCTGCAAATCAGCCAGAATCCGGACTGGACGCGCTCGGCCCTCTAGCTGATCCACAATAACTTGGGCTAGGTCTGGGTCACGGTTTCGGATGGCAGGCAAACTGTCCGCCCAAGAAGCCCAAAAGGCTGCAGGTGCGTGCGCCTTGGCGGGGCGCAGTCCTAGCCCGCCATGCCGCAAGGCCAACTGTGCCAGACTTCGAACAGTAAGGAGGCTAGACACTGGCACACTGCCTCGTCGTGGGCACGGGCAAACTCTGTGCTGTGGCTGGGGGCCACGGTCCGGAGAGCATAGTTGGACCTGGGCGACGCGCAGTACACCAACAACAGCCACACGACTTGCAAGTCCGGAAGGGTCGAAATGACTTGCAAGAAGCGTTGCTGTTTGTCACGCGCAGCGTCGAGCTGGGCCCGAACATATGCATCCGAACCGACAGGGGCTCCCAGAATCGTAATCCCTTGATCGGCTTCAGGCATGTGCACACTCCCTCTCCCCCCTCGTCAGGTGCGACTTCCGCCAGGCCTGCTCAACACCTCCTGCGTTCCACACACGGGTCTTGGCTTGGTTGAGAGAAATGCGAGCGTGCCCACAAACATCGGGCTACTGCATGGTACACAGAGCGAACCCGTTCCGGCTGGGTGGCGAGGTGCAAGTCATCAAGGAAGGCTAAGGCCCGCTCATCCGGGCGGAGTTCAGGCCGTACGCAAAGTGCGAACCCGACCGGGTGGACAAGGCGTACTGGAAAGGACGACAGGCTTCATCAAAACACGTGGAAAAACTGCTGGGCGAAGGTGCACAAGCCTGCGCAGGAAGTCTCCAACCACTAAGCCCCGCACTCCTCCAGACTTCTTCTGGAGCGCCATAAGCCGGCCGAGGCCCAACCAGGACGCAACCCGAGCCGCTCGGGCCAGGCGTGCGGCGACTCGCGCCAAGACATCGGAAGCATCTGCTTCATCCAGCACAAGTCGCAACATCTCGGCTGTCAAGCCGCTGGGGCCTGGCGCCGCACCGCGGCGCGACCGCCGCAAGTTGGCCAGGAACAGCTCAGGCACGATTTCGGCCGGGCTTTCCGTCTCCCAAGCAACAGCACAAGCAACGTTTCCTGAGCAGATGCTGGAATGTAGCCATCCAAGGTCACGCATTGCTCGACAGCCCATGCGAGGAACACCAAAGCACTGGCAAGGAGTCGATTGCAGCGGCTTGCTGGACTTCCAACACATACAGAACTTCCTGGATAGCCACCGGCGCGGCACACTGCCGGGGTGGCTCCCGGCGCAGATTGCCCGCAGCAGCGTGTAACAGCGGCACAAACAACCAACTGTTGGCTCCTCCCGGGATATCATGGGCCGTTCCCGGGGCCCTCGCGAGAGCCAGGGTAAGCCAGGTTTCACCGGCAGGTTGTGCAGCAACGTGGGGCTGAGGCGGCACTGACGGTGACGGTTGGTGTTGCTGTTGCGGCTGCTGCGGCTGCTGACGCGCTGGCACCTCCACGGCTGGCAGTGTTTGTGTGCTGGGCACTGGAAGCAACACCGGCTGGCAGGGCAACACGAATGGGGGGTCCCCTGTGTTTAGTTTGTTACACCATTGATCTCCTGCAACCATTTGGCTCAAAGCCCTCTTGTATATAGCATATTGCATTCATGCGATAGCAGTACAAAGCCTTGCAGAGACCGCTAGCAGGAATATTAGTCAAGTCAATCCACCAGAAACAATCCATCCTCCAATCATCCATATTGGCAAATTGGACTCTCTCCGGAATAGATGCAGGGACCAAATCAACGACCTCTACTACCACAGGGTACCAGTTTTCTTCTGGGATAAGCACCTGAGGCAGCGGGCCTCAATTTGTGGCAGCGGAGCGGGTTTATCGCCGAGATCCAAGGGAAGATGTCATCCGATGGAGAAGGCTTCATGGAAGCCTATTCAAGTATGGCCAAACCACAAGGCTATACGGAGGAAACACTCAATTTATCGATGACCGCCAAGCAGCCGCCATCGTACGACGGAAAAGTCAGCTGGTTCAGGTATGAAGAACTCGTGGACGACTGGGTGACAATCACTACGGTGGAAGCACCCAAGACAAAACCACTACTCAAAAGCAGATTCACCGGAGATGCATATATGTATAAGGCAGTCCTCCAAAATGACCTTTTGCAAGATCCTGATGAAGGAGTCAACTACTTCAAGAACACGCTGAAGAAGTACTTTTTGAAAGGTGCGACCAACGTGTATCTGTACAGGCTCCTCAGTTTCTTCAATCATAGAAGGCAGAACCAAGAGTTCCTCATTTTTACATCAAAATTCGAAATCCTTCTCACGAGATTGAAGGCAGCATGGATGGACTTGATGCCAGTTTTCACGGCACAGTCCCCATCATTTCGACAGTCCGTACAGGACGCAAATGCAAGAACAATTGCTCGACATCAGCAAGCAGCCGGTGTTCGAGCACCGCCTCCAGTCCTGCTCAATGAGGAAGATCCAACAGTCCTCAGACAGTATATCACGGGAATGCAGGACAGACAGCGGGACGCATTTCCCTTCGGGGCTAATCTCATCAGAGTGAATTGTCAGATCAACAAAGAGAGAGACTGACAAGTGCAATGTCATTGAGAAACATCTCACTAGAGAACTACTCCTATGAGATACTGAAGACACACTACCATGGACTCTTCATCACGACCAGGACATCCATTCAAGATCCATTCATCCGACCTCAAGGAGGCAACCGAAGCAACCCATTCTTCATCATCGAACAAGGTGAATATGAAGGAGAAGAAGGCTTTTGGGTTGAGGATGAAGAAGGACTTGAAGGATTCATGTCAAACAACGATGAGGAGACATTCTGGGTCCTCGACGAGAACGATGCGTTCATCGCAAGAAAAGTGTCAGGGCGGAATTTCAATTCAAGAAGAGAAAAGGAAAAGGAAAATCAGGAAACAAAAAGGGCAGTCACCAACGAGGTGGCTTTAAACCCTTCAGAAAAAGCGGTTCTGGCGGGAAGGCCAATATGGCCAATGAGAACTATGATCCCTACGACCAGGCATGTTGGGGAAAAGGCAAAGGAAAGAAGGGAAAGAAAGGAAAGAAAGGAAAGAAAGGAAAATCAAAATTCCAATATCCCTATGATGGAAACAAAGGTTATCCATCTTATGAGAATGGCAAGGGAAAGGGCGGACATGACAAAGGAAAATCCAAGACGTTCGCAGCCACCGCAGAAAAGACGGAGGAGCAGCCCGCCATCCAAGAGCCTACCTATGCCGGTTGGACAGACCAAGATTGGGATCAATCATGGACATGGAACGAACAAAGCTGGTACTCATCCCATGAGACATCCAGTACAGGACAAGCGCTAATGGCATTCCATGACGCATATTAGCATCATGAGAAAGAGGCCATCCACGCAAAGCTGATCCAATCAGATGCAGTTTCAGAACACAATTTGTCCGTCACAACAAATCACAGCCTTTTGGCAATAAAGCTGATGGCGCCTGTCATCAACCCTCAGCACAATCCAACCTACGCGATCCTGGACAACGGATGTACCAGATCCATGGGCAGCTGGCATGCAATCCAGTGTTTTACCCAGGCCATCGAACCAATGAAGGACATCATCTCCTATCAGTACATCCCGGCCGAGACCAAGTTCACTTTTGCAAATGGAGAAACAGCCAGGGTAAATTGGGCCCTGCATCCTCGATATCACACAACTCCTCCATGCAGTACCAACATCGACGTCCTTGAACAAGGAACTGTACCGATTCTCCTCAGCATCAGTCAGATGCGGAACCTCTACATGACCATAGAGCACACACCTCATTGTGACAAAATCACATGCAAGCTTTTGGCATGAACTCGCTGGAGTTGCAAGAGTGAAGGCACATGGAGAAATTGCTCATAAGGGCCTCACCAACTACGTCTATGATGATGATAACAGCATCAAGTTTCCCTCCGGGGATATCTCCAAGAGTGAAACTGTTTGTGCAGCAAAATCATCCGAGACGAAGGAGGACCTAGCAACTCCTACAATCATTGGGTCTCAGAAGCAGGACCATTGGATCCTTGACAAGAAGAACAAGCAGCTCATCCGTGTGCACATCACGCCTCGAAAGGCACTGTTCACACCAAATGGAGCCAAGGAATGTCCAGCCAATCCTGATAACATCAGCCGACAGCGTACTACGGAAATCATTGATGCATCCGAAGGTGAGATCCAGACATCCTAGAAGACAATTGGAGACTTACATCCCAGGCAAACAAACCTATGATTAACCTGTGGATAAGTAAGACCATTTTCACCTTCGCGGACAATTCGCTTAAGGATGAAGAAGCAGGCTCAGGATCGGCAGCAGACAGGATCATCGACAAGCAGGGCCGGTCGACCATTGAGCCAGATCCGTTCGCACCATCCTCAGAAGAACCTACAACGCTTCCGCTTGCACTAGGAAGAATCCACAAGCGATTGTTCAAATCCCGAAGAGTTGAAGAAGCTCCACCTCCAGCATCACCACATGACAACAGATCAATTTCGATTTAGAACTCGCTCACTTCATTTGCCGAAATCAACATTCGATCTATTTGACAAAATCCGAAGTGAATGTGAAGTTTGCCAAGCGGCAAAACATGCACCATCACGAAGCAAGACGAGTGGACTTCGAGCGGACGCCTTTGGTGACATGACATTCATTGATCACTGTCAAGTTCCTCTTGGAACAGGAGAACACATCATTGTTTTTGTCATCCTGGATGGAGCAACAACATTGCTCACTGCAGAGGCAGTGACAACTACGCAAGAAGTCGAGAACATCAGTGTCCTCAGGAACTATTTTGACCAGTACCATTTACAGCCAAAATCAGTTGTCGCAGATCAAGGCTTCATGACGGAGACATGGGAACATTTCTATCAATCCCTTGACATCACACCGATATCATTGGGACCGAACACACCATGGCCAAATCGAGCTGAAGCAGCAGTTCGACTCCTGAAGGCACAACTCAAGATCATGCTGAGTTCCATCAAGGCAGGAACAGCACCTGCAACACTGAAGAAAGTGACATACAGACAGCTGGTGAAGGCAGCTGCAACTGTCAGGAATCAGACTGTCACCTACGGGGGTGTAACACCATTAGAGCTCGCATTCGGAAGACGACCAGCAGGTCTCATCCAACTCGATGTCGCAACACCAACTCTGTTGACGATTGACTGGAATGAAGAAGAGCTGACAGCCATCCAGATCAAGCAGCTGTCCAAGCAAGCTTTCCAAGAAGCACGTCAATCCGAACACATCCGACGAGACCTTGCTCAAAATCTCCGAATGAGTTCTAAGCCTCTTCAGGTGAAGGACAAGGTATTTTACTGGCAGGAAGACAAATCCAAGATCCGTTCCGATGGAAGCAAGGGAGGAATATGGCTAAAAGGAAAAGTCATTTCCATTGAAGGAGCACTGGTAGGACTTGATCTTGGGACTCGACTCATCAAGGTTAACATGACGAAGGTCAGAAAGGATGAAACCATCCCTCCGGGGAAACCTGGAATTGATCTTCTCTTGCCAGAAGAGCGAGAATCCTTGCAGAAGGAGCAAACCGGCTCCTCTGCCGACACCAAGAAGAAGGAGTCATCCGCACCAGCTCCTAAGCCAAAATCCTCAGTGCCATTACGCATCGCGGGAAAAACAACTCCCAACCCTGCAGCACCTCATCCAGAACATGTTCGTCGAGGACCTCACATCCATTCCTGAACAAGCACACTGGAATTGTGTACGTAAAGGAAAGATCCACGTTCTCGAGATCTTTGCAGGAAGTGCCAGATTCAGTCAATGCTGTGCACTCTCAGGTCTTAAGGTTGGGACTCCCGTAGACATCCGCACCGGATTCGACGTAATGACATCCAAGGGACGACACATGGTCTCCTCATGGCACCGGTCTGTGGACCGTGGTCAAACATGCAGAACATCCAACAAGACCAACAAAGAGTCTGGGAGTCTTCCCATGGTTGAATTTGTGGCATCCATTGCGAGATATCAGCTCACGGAAGATATTTCATCATTGAAAATCCTCAGACATCCAAGATGTGGTATCTGAAATGCATGCAACAATTGTTTTCAGATCCATCCGTGACCTGAAAAAAATCAATTTCTGTGCATACGGACTTAAAGATCCTGAATCCGGGCTCAGAAGTCTCAAGCCCACGAGCTTGATGCACTGCTTACCTCCAGAGGTAGTGAGACCGATCTTCAGAAGGTGTAAAAATTCTACCAGCTCAGTCAAGCATGAACACCAACCCCTCGAGGTACTTTCGGAAGCAGAACCAAGCTGGCACTGGTTTATCCTTACCAGTTCTGTCAGGATCTCGCCCACATCCTCCTCAGACACTTGAAGGTGAAACCGCTTGACAACGAGGTGTACCTCTTGGAGGACCTTTTCGAACCATTCACCATCAAGCAGGTTGACATTCTGAGGAAGGAGATGGAAGCAAGTTCAACATGACCAGCAGTAGTCTTACGGTCAGAATTCAAGTCAACAAGGACGTTCAACCATTGGTCATCCAAGATCCGCTAGTCCAGAAGTTTCAAAAGACGATGAAGCAGTACCCACCGGGCACTGAAATCGATATCTTCAAACAAGATCCGAATGACTGGCGATGTCAGAACGTGTGGAATGGTTGCAAGAAGTTGAGACAGTTGTGCATTTCACCCACTCAGTATGATGCATGCACAGCATTCGTCCACACCATCGGCATCAACATGCCCATTACGTCACCTCCGGATGATGCGATCATATCCTTCTGGCAACCTGATCAGCTGAATAGGATTTGGGTCTTGCCTGCATCCAAATGCAATTCGGAGAATTATGGTCCAAAGACTTGACATGCTGTGATGTCCTCATCCGTTCATCAATCATTCTCAGATGCGCCGGCTATCAGGCCGATGCCCATCGAGACAGATCCATCGGATCCTGCGGATGTACCTCAACAACCTGACACACAGCAGCCACCTGATCGACCGGACCATCCCATGCCTGATCCAAGACCTCCAACTCCACCGGACGAGAACATGTCAGATCCTCCTCCGGATCCTCCACATCAGCCACGATAAACCTGGCGGAGGAGATTCAGCGCTTAAACGGCAAAAACAATCCATTTCATCCCCAAGCGGACTCAATCGACTGGGGGGCGATGTCTCTTTGCCGTCACAGTTGCAATCATCTCAGCCAATTCTTCCGACTGTCGTGGTACCTTCACCACCTGCGATTCTCACAAATCCCGAAGCAGAAGACCATGATGAAGATCTTGAACTGCCAACACTTGAGCAAGAAGAAACACCCGGCAGTCCATCCAAGAAGCAGAAGACTGGGAAGAAGGAGAAGCCAGATGACAATGATGAGTCACCTTTGCATTCTCCCAGAAATGAACCTGCGTCTTCATCCAATTACAATCCGAACAATCCAGCAAATTTGCCGGTACAATATGAAAGTGAGGAAGAACTGATCCCTCATGTTCCAACCTCATCCGGCACTGGAAGTTCAGAGAGAACCATGAGATATACTGACCAGGGAGATGGAGAATCGGAAGACTCTCAAAGGACCAGATCTTACGATGATCACCAAGCTAAGCTGATCTCGTTCTTGATGAAGCACATTGGTCACTCATGACAGCTGAGCAGAAGATCTGTGCGAACACTGGATCCTTTACGGTTCCAAGAGATATTGAAGGCAGCCCTGTCCTTCTTGGACGTGTGAAAGGGACCTTCAACCCATCGCCCCGCTGCGGATTCTCATCAGAAATACACAGATCAGAATCATGTGGACCGGTTTTGCAAGAACATGACCGACGATGACCGTGCACTCTTAGTTTTGTACTCATCCAAGCAAGAATCCTTGAAGGCTTCATCCACATCCGCACTCATTGGCAAGAAGCGGAAGGAAGCGACAGCCACTGAAATAAGGGCTTATCAGAAACAATTCCTTGAAGCCAAGCAGCTTGAGTGCAAATCTTGGCTTAACGAAGTGTTCGACTTGGTCGACACACACAAGATTCAGGTCAGGAACTGGCTGGTCGCTGGGTCCTTACCCTAAAGCGAGACAAGGATGGTAACTTCCTGAAGACCAAGGCTCGCTGGGTCCTCGGGGCTTCCAAGACAAGCAGAAGAACGATCAGCAGACAGACAGTCCTGCTGCATCCAGGAGTGGCTTCCGCCTAGCAATCCAAGCAGCCGCAAATAAGGGCTGGCATATATTTCATGGATTTGAAGACGGCATTCCTCCAAAGCAAAGCATATGATCAGACTCGTGACATCATTTGTCAGATCCCTCCTGAAATGGGATATCCACCACACATTGGACCGCGCATGAAGACGCCTGCCTACGGGCTAAATGACGCACCCCGCAGATGGTGGAACATCCTTGATTCGGCACTCCGTTCTTACGGACTGGTGCCAACCAGGGCAGACCTTTGTACATATGTATACTATGGCAAGCAGCTTCCGAAGCCCGCATTGGTGAGTGAAAAGAAGTCATCCAATTTTTTCGATCTCGAAGGCGCAGTTGATTACCTTATGGATCCTGTTTCCGGTAACAATGCCAAGAATCGACAAATTCATGGAGCACTTTCTCTTCATGTTGATGATCTTCTTATGACGGGCGATGATGTGTTCGAGAAGGAAATCATGGGACGACTTCGCAAAGATTTTCAAGTTGGTTCCGAAGACAAAACTGATTGCCTCTTCGTAGGACAACGCATCCAATGGAAGCAAGACGGTAAGCATGGTTGGTACATCAATGTCCATCAGAACGTTGCCAGTGACGAACTTCAGGAGATCACTTTTGACAAGTACCTGAAGGACCACAAATGCATACTGCATACAGAAGTGTCCTAGGTCAGATCAACTGGTTACAATCGCAAACGCAGTTCCACATTGGTTATCAATTCTCCAGGTGTGCATCCAAGGCATCATCACCGACCATTGAGGACGTTCGCGCCATGAATAAGAAAGTCAGAACCATCAAAAGCATTCCGCTTAGTATGAGATTCTGGCCCCTTTGTGGCAAGACACGCATAGTTGGTTATCCCGATGCATCCTATCGCAACAATGAAGATACAACGCGCGCATGTTATATTCCTCGCAGAACAAAGAGATCTTCGCCAGGGCCCATCGAGCTCGAGAGGCTCATTGGTCGACTATGAGACGCACAAGATCACCGCAACAACCATGTCCACAACTGTTGCAGAATTGCACGGACTGATGCGTTGCTACGGTTCAGCATTTTCTTCGCGGTCTCTGGTCAGACATAACAGGCGAAATCGCAGATGTACACATCCGCACTGATGCGAATAATCTTGTCACCACAGCATCCACAACACATCAACCGGAACAGAAAGAGACAATGCATTTGATCCAAATGCTGAGAAAGGAAAGCAACAGTGGACAAATGCATGACCTTGCACATGTACGAAGTGAAGATTGCCTGGCAGATTCGCTGACCAAGCACTCAGCTAAAGCAGACGAGCTCATCAAGGCCGTCCTCACAAGCAATCTCTTGAACGTTGATGCACATCCACCCTTCCGTACAATGTTGCAGAACAAGGCATTTTTGGTTGAGTGGCTAGCACACAATACGAAGCACGGACCCGACATCGTTGCCTTTGCAGGAGTCGGTATAGCAGAATCCATGTTTGCTTATTGGGGAACCTGGGCATGATCCGGATGTCCATGAATTCTGACGCATGAGTTTTTCATTTTGCACATTTTCAATTCCTGAATTCCGTGATGCGTGTGTTGCACTTGACCCATTTTGAATCTCAAGAAATATGTGTCTGCATCCGCAGCCACTTTCGGTTTACAACCAATCCGACCTTTGCAACTGTGTATGCTCGATCCTCTCGAAGACATGCCGGTTTTCAATATGATCTTCGGACGATCCAACACCACGGCTCCTTTGCCGAAGCCGCTAGTGAAGAGACGGGCATCTCCGTTGAAGGAATCCCCTGCTCGTGATGAGGAAGATGAGACACCACTGCCCCATGGAGCAAGTCGCCGATGAGAACCCATCCGCCTCTCAACAACAAGAGAATGTCAACATGGAGTAGGTTGACTACGACCCAGATTCCGACGACGACGATTCAGATGAGGAAGAGCAACCTCTCGCAGGAAGGCCGACGTCGAAGGCGATGCCACATCCAAAACTGATTCCAAAGTCACCTCCACCAACATTGAGGCTTGTGTCGAAGGTCAAGCCAGCACCGAAGAACATCTTGGATGAGGAGACAGAATCCGACAATCATCCTGGTGACCGACCTGCACTTCCAAGGCGACCAGCGATGCGGCCAACTCTCACATCCAACGACCGGTGGCATGTGCCAGATGCATCAGATACCGACATCAGCCTCCAGAGGGACCGTACACCCAGGACCTTTCGGGAATTCTAAACTCCTCCAATTCGTGTACGAATACTACTTGGAGTGCTCAACCATCCTCGAATTGAATCCGGACTTCCAGTTCATTCCTGAGCATGAACGACCGCATGGAGGCAAGGTATTCTGGCTGAAGGCCAGATTCAACGACTATTGGCGGCCAACGCTTCAGGGTGATGGCAATCACGCAGAGAAACAATACTAGACTTCATCAAGAAGGTCTATGTCATTTGCTAGACCAATGCTCAGCCAGAAGCTTACGGAACCGACATCATCCCGATGGTATGTCACAACAACTTCATTGATCTCGAGAAGACCGTCCAGAATGTTGAACAGGTTTGCAAGTACTTCCACACGGATCCATCCAAGCCAAAACAGATCACCGACCTCGGCGAATTGAGAGAATGAGCAGATTGTTTTCCGGATGTCTTCGACAAGCATGGCTGGATCCGTTGAGCTATACGACGCATTGTCCTGCATTACACATGCCAGGAACTTCATCGGAGACAAAGCCCCGGTTGCCAGCTCAGCTTCCTTCAGTCCCCCTCAGTCCTTTTCCTTTTCCTTGAGTCCCCTTCACTCCCCTTCAGTCCCCTTCACTCCCCTTCACTTCAGTCCCCTTCAGTCCCCTTCACTTCAGTCCCCTTCAGTCCCCTTCAGTCCCCTTCAGTCCCCTTCACTCCCCTTCAGTCCCCTTCAGTCCCCTTCAGTCCCCTTCAGTCATGCCCTTCCTTCAGTCCCCTTAAGCTTCCTTCTTCCTTCAGTCCCTTCAGTCCGTTTCGTCCCTTCAGTCCCCTTCGTCCCCTTCGGCCCCTTCAGTCCCTTCAGTCCAGCCTACTTCAGTCCCCTTCAGTCCCCTTCAGTCCCCTTCAGTCCCCCCACTTCTTTTCAGTCCCCTTCAGTCCCCTTCAGTCCCCTTCAGTCCCCTTCACTTCAGTCCCCTTCAGTCCCCTTCAGTCCCCCTTCAATGCCCTTCCTTCAGTCCCCTTCAGCTTCCTTCCTCTTTCAGTCCTCTCAGTCCTGTTCCTTTTCCTTGCGTATCCTTGATTCCCCTTCAGTCCTTTCAGTCCTTCAGCCCCTTCAGTCCCCTTCGGCCCCTTCAGTCCCCTTCGGTTCCCTTCAGCCTTCAGTCCCCTTCAGTCCACTTCAGTCCCCTGCAGACGGGCCATACAATGAGCGAAAGGCCGAAAGGCCAGGGGAGAAATTGTTCCAAGAAACCGATGGATCGACAAACTCACTACGAGATCCGCATACAATGCACTCCGGCCTAATGGCAAGGAATTCCTCAATGATCCCAACATGGAGTTCTATGTGAGATGCAACAGCGGTCATACACGACAAGTCGATCTCCAATCTTTTGGACGATTCCTGTACTACGAGCAGCAGAGTGAGCCTCGCCAAGAAGAACCGGACTATGACCTTCCAACGGAATCCATTCCTCCAAGTCCGCATCCGTCAAGATCAGATGCGCCCCGTGAAGAAGAAGGCACAGCTCAGGCAAAATACAGAATGCGAAGGCCGGCACCACCATCCATTGAAGAAGAAAGAAAGATCAAGCCGTTCGCGAAGAAGCCCATCACCTTCATGTGCCATGCAACCTATGGAAATCAACTCATCAGCATCATGGAGAACGGGCTCAGACCTGGAAAATCCCAGTCAAACCCTGCAGGGAGAATGCACGTCCACATGGCATGCATCGACGACGTTATCCTCGACGATGACGAGTCAGAAGCAGCACTCACACATGTGCCAACAGGAAGAGATGCACTGTTGATCCTCAAGGACCAGGACTCTGGCATCCGACTCTCCGAAGAGCGAACAGCACTGACAGATCAGACCGTCGAGGCGAAGAATATTGTTGCAGCATATGAACCTGACGGTACCTCCATGATGAGCAACAATTGGATCACGAAGAAGCTTCTGTCGTGAAGATGTTGAAATGTACGACACCAAGATCCGTGAATTCGCCGATGCTTTCTTCAGCCATGTAAATTCCGATAAGTACAGCAAGGAAAAAGATACTTCCTCAGAGACCAAGAAGCGACGGCACTCCTATGGGCCCAGCAATGGTAGCCCATCTTCGAGTGCTCCTGCGGATGCGAGGTGTCAAGTCCGAGGCCGTGTGATCATAATGTGACTATCTTTGCTTGCATTTGCGGGTGCGAGATGCATTATCAAGGGCCATGGCGAGCGGCAAAGTATGCATGCGTGTGAGACCATCCTGCACACTGGGAGGGGAAGGCATGCATCATCCGGCCATGAAGCAAATCGGGAATGGCAGCCATGCCGCGAATGTACCACCGTAGGTCTGCATGCGCCCACCACTTGAGGGTGAGGAAAGGCCACAATGCTTCGGCCGCTGCGGGCGAAAGAAAGTATGTGCTGCCCCATAGCGGCTGAGGCATCAATGCTGGGGATGCCGGGGGCGTGTCGTCAGGCACGCTGTTGTGCATGCACCAAGCGACGGCACGCAGTGCGTGCAAGCTGGGCTCTTCCAAGTATGCACAAAGCTGGCCATGCACAAGTGAATGCAAAAGGCGAAGGAAGCAGTGGCCGTTTCCATGGCTGCGCAAAAATGCTGGGCGCAAAAAAGGGAGGGGTAAACCCTCACGCGTGAACCTTAGGTGGCTTGAAGCAGAAAACGGCAACGCGTCCGAAGATTATCAAGATTAAAACATAAGGGAAAAGGAAAACCCTAAACGTCTTTGCTGGAAGGGCGGGTCGCTGCTGGCCAGTCCAACTTCACACCAGGGCCGTGCCAACAGCAGGGGGCAGCCCGTTAGCAATCTCCATTCTGCAACGCACTAGCGCCTAAGCAGTCCGTGGCCGGAAAAGCCAACAGATGCGCTGGAGCAGGCCGGCGTGGCCAGCAACAAGCCTGCGGAGCACTAGGAACAACGCGCCGCCCACACTAACCGCGAGGCCAAAATTGGTCAGCTGGATGCAGGCGTGACCCTGTTGCCAATTCTTTTCTCCGGGCTGTTGACCGTCGAGCTGCACATGCCCGGCACCCATGTCGGCATCAAAGCGCCTCCCAGGCACACGGAACCCGAGCATGGCCCGCAAAGCGCACGAAAAAACATAACGAACGGGCCACGAACAAAAGTTGGAGGCAACAACCTGCGCACGAAGCAGCATCTAGACGTGAGAGAGAAAGGTGAGGTTGTGGTGTTTTTTTCATGTTTTTCTCTCGCGCCTTTTTCCGCAGCGTTTCTGTCGCAATTAGCGTGCACACGACGGCTACCGGGCCGGCAGCCGCGACGCCCCAGGGGAAGATGGGCACGCAGCGAGAAGGTCACTCAAGTCCGGGCAAGGCCCATCAAGGTTGCTCAGGCCAGGGGAGGGCAAGGAAGTGAGGCTGTCAGCGAAGCACAAGCCAGACCATCGGTGGACATAAGCACTTCGAAGGGCAGGCGCGGCTCGGGCTGACACGCGCAAGGAGGCGAAGAAAAGAGGCGGCCTCTGACCCCCAGCGGCCTCCGACCTCTACACCGATCACAACCAGGCGGCAGCGGGCGCTGGCAAGAAGCTCGGGATAGGTTGCTTCCTTGCGGCGCCGGGCCCGCGCCGAGAACGGGCCTCCCCAGCGGCGGTGAGCGGAGACACAATGGTCGTGTCAACCGCGAGCTGGGCCCCATTCCACAAAGGGAGGCCGTTGGCAATGACCTCGAGCCCCGGCCTCGCGGCACACGCGGGCTGCTGCACGCTCGAGCGGGCAGCCTCGACTCCGGAGTGCACCAGACCGGGAGCACGCTGCACGGTGGTCGCCAAGAGGGCCAAGAGGGCGACGACACCGACAGGTGCGGGCGGACAGGGGCAGGGGGAGGCGGAGGCGCCGCAGCAGAAGAGCACGCAAGGGTTCGGAGGGGACAGGGCAGGTCGGAACAGTGGTGAAAGGGCGACTGCTGAATGGGCCAGTCTGGGAAAACAGAAGGGCCTGCGAGGGCACATCCAACTGAGCCAGGAGCTCTCTGGAGATGCGCGGCAGCGCTGGGTTCGGGCAAGCGGTCGCCTGGCTCATTGGACTGGGGGGGGGCTGGGGCACCGAGGATCACGGCATCCCACGTGGGCAAGTCAAACCCGGCCGCAGCAAGCGCTGCCTGTGACTGGAGCACGCCTCGGAGGGTGGGGCCGACGGGCTCGCCGGCTTCAAGCCGGGCGACAACGTCGGCGGCGAAGCGCGGGAGCTGGCGGTGCAGCACGGGAAGAGTGCCGGCCCACGAGGCCCAATATGCGGCCGGAGCGAGGGCGACCGCAGACCGCAGGTTGAGGCCACCTTGCTGGAAAGGGAGCTGGGCAAGGCGGAGCGGGTGGCCGGGAGCGGGCCGGCCCCCAACAAATCCGCAAGGCAGGCGGCGACAGCCGCGTCATGGGCTTCGGCAAAGGCGAGCGAGGTCACAGGTGGCAAGGACCGCAGAAGGTGACAGCAGCGCGGTGAAGCACAAAACAGAAGCAGCAACCATGCGGACTGAAGGTCGGGCAGCGAGCGGATGCCTTGGAGGAGCGAGTCCTGCTTGGCGCGTGTGGCTTGCAACTGGGCAGCAACATATGCAGGATGGCCACAGGGAACCCCAAGTGCAACGAGCCCCTGTTGCTCGGGCGGCAAGGCCGGGTCACCGACCCAGACCGGGGCGTCAGTGGAGCCAAGCTCTCGGATGCCGAGCCCGGCGGCGTTCCAAGCCCTTGTTTTGCCCTCGATGCGCGCATGCCGGAACAGGTGCTGGGACAGTAGGTCGAAAACCACACGGGCCCAGGCTGAGAGGACGATGACATAAATGTCATCGAGGTAGGCAAACACGAGCTAAGGGGCCGGCGACAAGGGCTGCGCTGGCTGCGGAGAGCTCTCCCTGGCTGACCAGCCTGGCTGCACGCTCCGCGCGGCGGCTTTGCTCGGGAGGCGAAACTGGCGGTTGGGGTCAGGTGGCACTCTGAAGGAGCAGCTCTCACCGACCGGCTTGGAATCTGGCCTTGTGAGGCGGTGGGCCGGGGGGGCGGTGGAGCAACAAGCGGGGCAGGAGCAGCCACAGTGTCCAGGCCCGCACCTGAGCAGGGGCATCCTCGGGCCGCGCGACATCAATTGCCCGAAGAGCCAACGAGAGCGCTGCACGGAAAGGTCCTCGGAGGAATTTGGGCGGGCACTGGAAAAAGAGACGGCGCTGTTGAAGGAGCACCTGCAAATCCACCCGGTCAAGACGGGCAAGGGCAGAACGAATTGGGGGGCTGTCTAAGTCCAGCATGCGCGGCACCTCCATCAGGGCGACCCGTGGAGTGAGCGGGGGAGCTGGGCGCGTGGGGCGCCGTCCGCCAGCGGCTGGGCGACGGGGACGGGGGTCGCGAGGCAAACGTCCTCCTCGGGAAAACCAAGAAGAGGCGTGCCTGCCGGCGGTTGGGCAACGGGGACGGGAGTCCCGAAGCCAACGTCCTCCTCCGGGAAGCCAAGAGGAGGCAGGCGTGCAGGCTGAGAGGCAGCAAGGGGGCTCGGCGCAGGTGGGGCGACCAGAGCTGGGGAGGAGTCACGCCCGGAAGCGGCTGGTCCGGTACCGTCAGCGCAGCGGGCTGCAGCGGGATCACCGGTGGCGCGGGCTGAGCGCCCGAACGCAAACGACCAACACAGACAAGTCAGAAGCAACACGCTCGCTGAGGAAGACTTGCAGCAACGCTTCCTGAGCGGAGGCGGGGACATAGCTGTGCGGTGTAAGGCATCGCTCCAACACCCACCGAAAATGCACAAGCGTGCGAGTCGGCAAGGCAGTGCCCGCCTCACGGAGCGCCGGCACCAGCAAGGCTTCGGCCAAGGCAGCAACATCCTGCAGGGTCTCAAGGACAGACAGGAACCGAGACAGAGGCACCGGAGACACAGCCGCCTGCCAACCGACGGCGAGAACGCGATGGGCTGACCATTGGCGTTCTGCATTTTGGAGCAGCAGGCCTCCGCCGGCAAGGAGCGGCACGAAGAACCAACTGTTGACCGGAGGCACTTGGCCCTCTGCAAGGGGGGGGCCGGGCAGCTGTCCAGGTGTGAGGACCTACCGCTGGCTGAGGCGCGGGCTCAACAAGATTCGCAGGCGCAACGGGAGCTGAGGTAACAAAAGCATCAAGCTCGGAGGCCACAGGGGCCATAGCAACGTCAGCGTCATCAGAAGCAACACCGGGAGAGGGCGCGGGCTGGTCAGGCACAGTCATGCAGCTGCGGGGAGACATCCGTCAAACCAGAGGTCACAATGGAGTATCGCAATACAGAGAACCTAGACGAGTTCATCAAGGAACTCAAGGGAATCTACCTCGAAATAGATGAGCAAGAAGGACGCCGATGAGGAGCTCACGGAAACCAAAAGGAACTTCCTCCGTTTCATGGAGAAGTACAACAAGGATCCAAGGAGAGCTCATCCTCAGTTGACAGAATGCGAAAGAGCCTCATTGGCACACGTCGATCCTGATGTCATTCTCGGGGAGGAAGAGCTTTACTTCCGCCATCGCGGAGAATGTCCAACCATGGACGAGTACAGGAATGCACAGCCAACATCCGGATATCCTATTAAGCTTCCGCTTGGATTGAAGAAGCTTAGGTCACATGACGACCCGGAAACCATCCGAGCATTTGCCGATCCTGGGATCGCTGATGCAGCCGACCATCTCAAGACGCATGAGCACACCTCATCCCTGACGATCAACATGCTTACCATGAACCATGGAAACCTCACGAGGAATCCAAAACTAGATGGCAGGGAGGTGCACAACATGGAACAGCGCACACATCTTATGCCTCAATGAAGCAGACGCATTCCTCAGTCCTCAAGATGAAAAATCCAGAGAACTCATCAAGACGTTCATCCGATTCGCGCACAAGGGCATCGTGATCAAGCAATGGTCATCCAGACCAATTGCATGCTTTGTCCGCGGCGGATTCCGCAAGAGTGGAACTATTGGCAAGACACATTTCCACCAAGAGTCAGTATTGGGGAACCACATTCGGGATGTTCAGATGTTTCTTCGGAACCGAGGAAAATTGCATTGATCCCGAATACGACATTCCGACCTTGGACTGTTTGGCAACTACGGGAACATCCATGTTTACTGGGTCCAAGAAGTACATCGGACCAAGATTGCCAGCAGGCACCATCGTCCAAGGACACGGACGGAACAAAGAGATTGTCGTTCTCCACATCAAGCAGAGTGATAAGTATCGTGGTATGCTCCCAAAATCATCCAACACTCCTCGAGTTTGACAGCCGCCACGTAACGAGGGCAGACCTTCCATTTGCTACCATTGGAGTTCTCCACACTCATCCTTCCATCAGCCATGGAGCAGCAAGGTAAGATTTTCAGAACGACATCCTGCCACTCGTAACATTGTACCAATGTGACGCGATCACTGGAGACGCCAACAAATCCGCGAATACCTACAGCAGACTCCAGCACGTCTTCAATCCAGCCAATGGTCTCATGAATTTCCTCATGAAGGCCTATCAGAGTTTGTGAAATGAGACGGAGAATCTTCCACTCGTGGACAGAATGGAGTATGCCATGAAGACTGACATTCGTGTTTGGGTGGGGCAAAACGAATATCCAGCAGGTTTTCCGGAAGGAAGAGATGAACGCCAAAAGCGATGAACAACTGGAAGCCATGCGGAACGATCCAACGTCTGCCATTTTCGACTATCAGGTCTCATCCGCGGAACGCTTCAAGCATGTGAACAACGATATGTTCATGAACGGCTCACAAGATTCCGACTCGCACAATCCGCTGATGGTATAGACAACGCAACTTTGAGAGATCCAAGGAGCACCTCAAGAAGAAGCAATCCTGGACCCAGCAGGAATACAAAGATTACAACAAGCAGTACTGGGGCAATCAAAAGCACTGGAAGGACTATGGCGATTCGACCTGGAATGATTATGGAGACTATGACAGTCAATCTGACAGCAGCCGTCGTTGGTACCGCTGATCACTTGATGAAAGAGCCACCTTTGGCACTCATCCGACTGACCAAGAAGACTCACACGACCAGCACTACACTACAACCAGATTGATCCTCACCGCCAACAAGACTATTTTGTGAGAGATCAATAGTAGTACTCAGCACACTTTCACCTTGCTTCACCCCAAGGTATGCAATGCCCTGTATAGGGGTTCTTCTTGGATTGGCAAATGGCATGCCAAAAGAAGCAAATTACCTCACTCCTCCAAAAGGCAAATGGCATGCCACATCCAGATGATGCCCGGGCGTGAAAACACCCATCTGAGCAAAGTTTTGGGCGCCACGCCAAGTTGCTTGAGACTCACCCCAGCCCTTTGGCGGCGCCGGGCTCTTCTGGTTTTGGCTGCCAGGAACTTACCGGCGACTAGCGGCATCAGTTGGATTTGCCATGCTGTCTACATGCGCAACCAAAAGTGTAGAAGACATAGCCAGCTGCAGGCCAGCGATTCTTTTGAGGATTGGAGCCAAAACGCGGCTGCTAGTTCTTCCTTTACAAATGATATGAAGGCACACCAAAGAGTCAGTCAAATGAAGGAGTCGTTTGTTGAAGTTTGCCGGGTTGCGAGCAAGAAAATCTAAGGCCAAATAAACTGATCCAGGGAATGTATATGGGCTGAAAGCTGCCATTTGGTGTTGTACAACTGTCTCCACTTCCACCACCGGGCTCTGGCTGAGCTATGGTGAGGTGTCTTTTTGGCCAACACCTGCCCAGTGGAAATGTTCACGTCGGCCACTGTGTGATTTACCTGACGCCCTAGCCATTGAACCAAAGCTTTAGCTTGGTTGGTGGGGAGCATGGCACGCCGCCCTCCATAGGCCAAAAACCGCTGTGTGGGAATGGGCTGAGTGTCCTGGCGCCAAGCCAAACCTCTGGAAAAGTTGCTCAACGGTCGCCAAAGGTTGCACATCTTGACAAAGCAAAGTGGCAATGTACCGAAAGGAAAGCATACTAGAACCATCCTCACACAGAGAACGGCGAGCATCCTCGTACTGCCTGGGTTGGCTTTTGGCCTGTGAGGCGTTGAACGCGCCTTTGGTGTGTTCAAACCCATCCCCGAAAGGAGCTCGCGTTCTGAAGAATCAAGGAGCCGCTAGTTATTGTGTGCCTTGTCCACCAAAAGGAAATGACTTGAGTAGTGATACGGGGGGTAGCAAAAATTGTCACTTCCCCAACGCTCCACAGTGCTTGGTGATGCACGATTCAAGCCAGCAGGTTGGGCGGGAGGATGGCTTCTCCGAAAAGGTTTCATGAAAGCAGGAAACGCCGGCCCCTCGGGCTCAAAGCGGGCCCAGCCGGGTCTCACAAACTGCTCCTCGTTCTTCTGTTTCATACAGCTCCACTCCAGGGCTCACGGACAGTGGATGCAATAAGGGAGAAGATTGCACCTACAGGCATGAGTTCGACGGGGACAAGCGAGGGCGCTGCTGGAATTGTGGAGGAACCTCACACACCCGAAAAGACTGTCCGGTAAAGACGCGGAGGACTGAGCCGCCAAGACCTACGACGGGACCGATGCGAAGGGCCAGATCGTCAACAAGGTGGAAATGGAGACTGCGGTGTCTACTACCGGAGGTGGAGGGTCGCCGTCAAGGAGGGTGAATGGGCCACTGCCGGATGGAGGTAGTGGGGAAGCAGTGAGGGGACTCATTCAAGAGGCAGCGGGACTGTTGAAGAGTTTGAGAGGACCGGAATTGAGGAAGATCCAGCTGAGTTCCCTGGAGGTGAAGAACAAAAGGGCCTTACTGGATGGAGGACGAGGCCCGGGAGGTGGAGGTGCATTTGGCACAAGGAACCGTGTCTTTGAGGCTCATTCCTTGGACGAGGACGTTGCTGACTATGGAGGAGGTGCAGTTGTGCCGTTGGGCTACCTGGTCTAGAAGGGCTACGTGAAGTGGGAGGGGGATCGCTTTGAGCTGATGGATCAGCATGGGCGGATCCTTGATACTGCCTTGGAGGGAGGGTGTCCCACGGTGGATGAGGAGTTGGGCTTGGAGCTCATCAGGGAGTTGGAGATGGAGGCGTTGAAGTACCAGATGAAGTTGATGGCGCTACCTTCACAGAGCCCAGGAACTCAAGATCGCCACAACCTTGCTGGTCGGAGCGCTGGAGAAGTATGTGGGGGTGATTGTCAAGGCCTCGCCTCAAACTTCTTTCCGGCTCAACTCTGCAAGAGCGGGTTTAAGGATTGACGTGGCGCCGGTGGTGGACTCGGTGCTGCAGTTTGCGGACGTGGTGCTGGCGGAAGCTGAAGCAGGTTTTCACAGCACGGCTCAGAGGACGGCTGCGAAGGTCAAGGCTTTGGTTGCTGGAGAGGGAGGGAGTCCCGACAAGCCCAGGGAGTTTGGCAAAGGAGGAGGAAAAGGCATTGATGGAGGAGGGAAGGATGCCGCCACGGCGCCGACGTGCAGATTCTTCTTCACGGACAGTGAATGCAAGAAGGGAGCAGATTGCACCTACAGGCATGAGTTCGACGGGGACAAGCGAGGGCGCTGCTGGAATTGTGGAGGAACCTCACACACCCGAAAAGACTGTCCGGTAAAGACGCGGAGGACTCGGGATGGAAATGGCGACCGGAATTGAGGAAGATCCAGCTGAGTTCCCTGGGAGGTGAAGAACAAAAGGGCCTTACTGGATGGAGGAGCGACGCATAGCCTACGGCAGCGTTTGTCGGTGCAGGAGTGGGACGAGGCCCGGGAGGTGGAGGTGCATTTGGCACAAGGAACCGTGTCTTTGAGGCTCATTCCTTGGGAGGAGGTGCAGCCTATTGTGCCGTTGGGCTACCTGGTCCAGAAGGGCTACTCGGTGAAGTGGGAGGGGGATCGCTTTGAGCTGATGGATCAGCATGGGCGGATCCTTGATACTGCCTTGGAGGGAGGGTGGATGAGGAGTTGGGCTTGGAGCTCATCAGGGAGTTGGAGATGGAGGCGTTGAAGTACCAGATGAGGTTGATGCAGGACGTCGGCAAGGACAATGTGATGTCCTACTTGATGGAGTTGTGTGTCTCAGGAAAGGTGAAGATGATCATCGGGGGTCCGCCCTGCCGCACAGTGTCCAGGATGCGATCCTTGCAGCCGGGGCCGCCGTCAGTGAGGACGCGGGACGGAGAGGAGCGTTTTGGCCGGAAGAACCTGCCTCAGGTCTTGCTCGACAAGGTGGCAAGGACCATGGTGGAGGCGAAGGGCGGGAAAGGTATCCTTCGTATTGGGTGGAAGAAATTCAAGGAGGCCTACGGGATGAAAGAGTACCACTTCGACCAAGGACCCTTCGGCCACGTGAAGGCCAAGCCTACCACGGTTGGTACGAACATGGAGATGCTCGAGCAGTTAGACGGTGTTCGAGGGGCGGGCTCCGACAAGGGTTCGATGGAGACGAACCTGGAGGCGAGGATGGCGGCGTCAAAGAAATGGGCTGCCTGGGCGCCAAAGATGAAGAAGGCAATAGCCGTGACGGTGCGCCTTACCGTGGAGCAGGTGAAGCTGAAGCGGTTGAGTGCGGAGCAGTGGCGGGCCCATCTGGCGAATGACCACTTGCCGTTCCACAGAGGATGCCGGACATGCCTGGAAGGGGCAGGGAAGGCGCGGTACCACCGGAGAGTGGTGAGCCCGGAGAGCTACACGTTGGCGATTGACCTGGCGGGGCCGTTCAAGCCTGGACAAGATCAAGAAGGTGTGGGACGGTATATTGTCGTCGGCACCTACACGGTTCCGGTGACCAGGAAGGGCCGGATGCTCATGGACTTGGCCCCGGAGCGCCTGACGTGGTTGGAAGGGCCTGGACAAGGAGAAGTACCGGAGGTGGTAAGAGAAATGAGGAGGTGGGAGCTGGAGGACCGGCATGGAGGTTCGTGAAGTGGAGGCTCTCGGTGGACCTGGACACTCACGAGATCTTGGAGTCCAAGAGCATGATCGGAGAAGATCAGAAGGCGATGCAGACGGAGATCGACAAGGAACGAAACCTCTTCACGGTGCTCTACTACCAGGAGGAGGATGGAGAGTTGGAGGGACCGCCGGGGGAAGGTGATTTGGAGCTTGACCCGGCGGGAGATGAGGAAGTAGTTGAGGAGGAGGAGGAGGAGGAGGAGGAGGAACCAGCTCCGGATGACGGGGAAGAGTGGTTGAAGAAGATTGAAGAAGAAAAGGACTTTGAGGTCCGACAGCTCACCCTGGTGGAGATCGTGAAAACTAGGGGGGAAGCGCTGGAGGCCATTGCGAAGATGACCACAAAGCTACGCTATCATGGACTGCCTGTCAGGAGGCTTCACAGCGACCGAGCAGGCGAGTTCACGTCCAAGAAAGCCAAGCGATGGGCCATGGAACGCCTCATCATGCGGACGTTTACGGACGGTAGCTCG
Source organism: Effrenium voratum (assembly GCA_963377175.1). Classification (NCBI taxonomy): domain Eukaryota; class Dinophyceae; order Suessiales; family Symbiodiniaceae; genus Effrenium; species Effrenium voratum. The sequence goes on from CAUJNA010003436.1 coordinate 501,673, forward strand.
TGGAAGATGAATGGACGAGCTGAGGCAGAGGTTGGCTTCATCAAGCGGTTGACCAAGACGTTGCTCAAGGGCTCAGGAGTTGAGGAGAACCTATGGCCACTGGCAGCGCGGCATGCGGGAGAGCGGTCGCAGCTTGAAGCCATGAACTACCCGGTCAAGCAGTTGAGAGCTTTCGGGAGCAAGGCGATGGCGAAGACCAAGGCCTGGAATCACCGGTCCAAGGATTGGGAAGCGGCCAGGGAGGCGGTGACCATCTTGGGGCCGGACGTCACTATGTCGGCATCTTCGGGAGGGTACTTTGTCCAGGGCGAGGATGGGAAGTTCTTCCACACCACCGATGTGATTGACGGAGGATCAGCCTAAAGGGCCACCTGGTGGTGGTGCTGGAGCAGAAGGAGGAGGGCCAGGAGGAGGAGGTCGAAGGATTACGTACAAAAGGCCACCTGAGCTAGAAGACCGAGAGTGGGAAGCAGACCTGAGGGTTTTGGCGATGGAATGTCAGGCTCGGGGGAGGCACATGATGGAGGAGGAAGCGGTGAGGAACAAGGCGCGGACTGGTGAAGAAGTTGGCGGAGGAGGACGCTCGGGTGGGGGCGTGGTTGGCAGCGATGCAAAAGGCTGAGGACTTGGATCTGGAGGAGACCGGTCTTCTTGCAGACCAAGACCTACGCCCTGGCAGACGTGAAGAAGGAGATTGAGGCCTGGAGGCCATCGATGGTGGAAGAGAGAGCAGCTTTGCTGAAGTCTGGCGTGGTGCGAGCCATTAAGCCACGAGAAGCGGAGGAGTTGAAGAGAGAAGCGTTGGAGAAGGGCATTCCGTATGACCGGGTGCCGGGGACGGCGGTTTTCACAAGAAAGGCAGCTACAGGGCGCCGGAAATGCCGAGGAGTTGCCTGTAGAAACTTCATGTCGGAGCGGCCGGCCACGGATACCTATGCGGGAGGCATTGATGCTTCTCAGGTGCGGGCGATGGTGGCTGCTGGAGCACTGCGAGGGTGGGACCTGGCGGGGGTTGATGTGAAGACGGCCTTATAGGGACGTTCCAATCTTTCAGGAGTGTGGGATTACGGAACCTGGAGAACTTTGGGCCGTTGAAGGTTCGGTCTACGGGTTGACCACCTCCCCGAAGGACTGGGCGAAGCACCGCGATCAGACCATGGGCGAGATCAGTTGGGAGATGACAGATGAGGAAGGCACATGGTCGTGCTGGTTCGAGAAGGCGAAGAGTCGAAGACGGGGGAAGAACGAGACCATCGGCTACATGGCGGTCTACATCGATGACATGCTGGTGACGGGTGCTCGAAGGTCGGTGGAGGCGGTGTTGGCAAAAATCCGGAAACCTGGGACACGAGTGAGCCGGACTTTCTGCCACGGAGGATTTGAGATTCTGCGGCTTTGAGTTCGCGGTGGATGCTGGTGGCGTGAAGATGCATCAGCAGAGCTACGTGACCGACCTCCTGGACCGGCACCAGATCGTGAAGGGTGGCACGCTGGCGGGAATTGGAGTTCCTGAGGAAGAAGATCCCCCCAGCCCGAAGGATGTGCACAAGGCGCAGGTTGTGACCGGGGAGCTGCTGTGGCTTTTGGCACGAACGCGGCCCGACATCACGTACCCCGTAGCCGTATGGGTCAATGGACCACAAGGAGGCCTCAGAGCGTGGTGAAGATGGGAGAGAAGGTGCTGCACTATCTCTGGAGGACTGCGAAGGAAGGGCTACACTATAAACGCCTCGGTGAAGGTGATCATGGACCTGACCACCAGCAGCATCGTGAGCGGCGGCGGGATGCGGTGGAGTCCTACGCGGACGCGTCCTTCGGAGCCCACGAGAACAAGTCTATCCCCGGCATGGCGGTGTATTACTCTGGTTGCCCTATTTTCTGGGCTACCACGCGTCAGGCTTGTATTGCTCTCAGCACGGCAGAAAGCGAGTTGGCCGCCCTAATCAAGGCCTGCTGGACGGCTCTGAAGGGGGTTGGTGGCCTGGTGGAGGAGCTAGAGGAAAGCCCGGCGGAGCTGCGGCTTTACAGTGATAGCAGTGCAGCCCTGGCCATCGTGAATGGAAGTTCGGGGAGCTGGAGGACCCGGCACTTGCGCATCAGACCGGCAGCGCTCACAGAGGCAGTTCAGCAAGGGGCAATCCAACTTCAACATGTTCCCGGCCAGAGCTTGGTGGCAGATGGCTTCACGAAGCAGTTGGGGGCATCGCCTTTCGGGCGCTTCAAGGAGTCGTTAGGCTTCTATAGCGGAGCGGAGGAGGTTGGCGAGGGCCAGGTGAAGATTGTCAAGGTCAAGAAGTTGGAGTTGGGTCGGAATGAACAACTGGAGAAGGTCCTGGGTCTCCTTGTGGTGGGCTCGACCTGTGTGGAGTTGGCAGAAGCAAAGGAGCTGGGTGATGATGGCGCTGAAGGAGAGTATTGGTGGTTGATTGTGATCACGGCGGTGGTGGTTTTGCTGAAGCTGGTCAAGGAGATCGGGCTGACGGCGTTGAGGCACTGCTTGCGAAAAGAGGAGGAGCTTGGGTTCCAAAGGCTCTGTGAGGAAGCGGTGCTACCGAAAAGGCCTACGGAAAACGCGGCTGGAGTGAACCTTTTCGCGATGAACCAGGTGGTGGTGCCGGCGGAGAGCTACACGCTGGTACGGACGGGTCTGAAGGTCCAATTGCCGAAGGGGACGTGCGGGAGGATCACTGCCGTGGCAAGTTTGGCGGTGAGAGGAGTAGAAGCCGGGTCAGCAGTGATTGAGCGGGACTTCGGCGGTGAAGTGAGGATCTTGGTCAGGAACTACGGGCACGCAGACTACATCGTCAGGCCGGGAGAGGCCGTGGCGCAGATGGTGCTGGAGAAAGTGTCGGTGGCCAGGATCAAGGAGGTGAGGGGCTTTGACGGGCCCATGAAGAAGCCGAAGGACGAGGTCGGGCCTTCGGTGAGATCCCTCATTGTCGAGAAGGCGGCGGCTTTATCGGGGACTTCGACCGTTGAGTGGTTGCAGCCGGAGGTGAAGGGCTTCGGGAAGGTCGGTGAGAGATTGCGGCCGTGGAAGGCTACCCCAACGGGTGGAGGTGGTGATGACCCGCCGGAGCCGATTTGGACCAGGTGCGAGTTTCCGAGATTGCGCCGGACGAGGAGAATGGCATGGTTTGGGAGAGGCTGGTTGAAAACTGGCAGGAGGAGCATTGGGAGAGACGAACGCCATGGAGGGGATCGTCAAACTTCCGGGTATTGAGGAGGGCCGGGCCCGAGGCGCGCGGATCAAGTTCGGCAGGTTCGGGAAGTGGAGGAATTTCTGGAGGGAGTGGAAATGGTGGCTCTGGCTCGGGTTCTTCGGGGTCTTCAGGAGGGGCACCGTCGGCTTCACTGCAAGTACGGCACGATTCGGGACATCGGGAACTAGAGGAGGTGAGGGTGAGAGTTTGGAGGAGGGCGCGGCTAAGCGGCGTGGTGAGGAGGTGCTCCAGAGGCGTTTGGTTGGCGCGGCTGGGCAGGATATGTTGGACCTTATGCGGATGGCCTTTTTCCAGGACGTAGAGGCGAGCGAGATCTTGGCCGCAGGGGGTGCGAGATGAGTGGATGGACGTGCCTCTGCCAGTCGGCATTGTGTTCGGCGTGCAGGTGCACAGGAGGGAGAGGCGGAAGCTCTTCGACACGGAGCGGCAGGGCTTCCATGAGATGAAGAGGACCGTGGCATGGTCTGCCGCTGGAGGAGGAAAATGGGTCGATCGATCCATCAGGCGCGGGCGCAAGGAGAAGTACGAGATCACGCCGTGGGTCGGGTACACGATCTTCGTGCGGGAGAAGGGGGCTTGAGCGCGGGCAGTTCTTTTGGCGGGCAAACCCTAAAAAGAGGGGGAGCCCTGAAATCCGCTTTGAGGATGAGATGTTTCTGGGGGACAACCCCCTGGTTTGGAGTTGCTGGACGATTGATCGGGGACAGCCCCTTTTTAGCTCAAGAAGGAAAACGAGCGCCTGCTTAGGAGTCAGTGGAAATAACCCATTTGTGGAGGGCGAGCAAAGCGGAAAACAGTTTCACGTCTTTGCTAACACACGGAAAACCTCCCCAAACATGTACCTCCGTGACGGCGTTGAATTCGTTGGCCCATTGTTGAACATCAGCCAAAGACAGCCGTTCGATGTCGTCGTAATGGCGAACTTCTGGCCATACGGTGCGGACAACTCTCCGGGCTTGGCTATCAATTTCAACGGAAATCCGGCCTGCAGGCCGCACCCCTGCTAAGTCATAAGCCCGGTGGGTTCCCCCCATGCCGTCGAAGGCTGAAATAACAAGGATGCTTGCTTCCAAAGGCTCAAGCGCGGGGTCAGTTAGACGAGCAGTTAAGTCAGCCCCAGATCCTGTTAGCCCTGTGGACACCAATGGCTCCACCAGACTCTGAAGCATCCAAGCATGTCACCTGTTCAGCATAATCATCGCGCCAAGATGTGGAAAGCAACGGGGCCAAAAGCACCAGCTCCCACAACTCCAATTTGGCCTGCTTCCAAACCAAACCTGGGGTCCTTTGCTTTCCCAAAGCCTGCCAACACTTCCCCAAAACTGCCATGAGCGGTCGCCGAAACTGCAAACAAACAACCCAGCGTCCCAATATGATTTGCCACAGTTTCTTTGAAGCGGGGCGATCCCAAATGGCCAAAAGGGAGCCAAGAACGGCCTTGTGGACTCTTTCGCAGGTAGGGCCGACAAGGCCTCCTACACCGTCCAGCTGCACGCCCAACTCCACCCCGCACCTTGCTTGAACCGCATCTTTCCCTGAAGCGGCTAAAACGCCAGCTGCCTGCCAACTGTCCAAGGCTTGGCTATGCAGCACGGCGCCTATACCCGCAGGCAAGTTTTTGGGCCGGATGTCAACAGACAAGAAGTTGTCAAGGTAAACCTGCCACCAACCAGGTTCCAAGTACGTCTGGGCACGAGGGTCGTTGAACCACGAAGGTAAGCGCTTTCCCTTGCGAAGTTCGGCGCCTTCGGGGAGACCTTGAGAGATACAAATGGACCTGGCCACAGCCTGCATCACTCCTACGGAGGATTGCCACCCCATTGGTAGAACACGACAAGCCCCAACCATTTTTGCATTAGGGTCACCAAGTAAGCCCAGCTCACGCCTTGTGAATTCTGCGTTGAAGCACATGTACGGCAGCCATGCTTCTGGCATGGCAAAGAGATAAAACGCATTGGCCATATCACTTTGGTAAAGTTCGAGGAGGCTGCCTTCGTGCAAAACAAGGGACAGCCACTGAGACGCGGACGGTAACATTGAGATGTCTCCAAAATTTCCCGCTGCAAACGATTGCTTGCCCTGAAATCCATGATCACCCTAAGGATAGGATGGCCATCTGCGGTGAACCGATTTGGCTTCTCAACTCCAAAAAGACCATTGAGATGCACCCCTTCTTCATCGCGGAAAGGCACATCTGCTGAAACCCATGTAATGATGTTTCGGGAAGCAAGGAGCTTAAAAACCTCCAGCTTCTCATCTGGGGAGATAATTTGAGGGGCCCTGGTTTGCGCTCGTGGGGCGGCAGCACCAGCAGCGCCGGGTTTTGCAGCAGTCTAGCTGTGTGACCTGACACCCAGCCCAGGTGGATGGACCCCCCATGTTCGCTGGGCGGCAGACTCCGCTTGATTTGGCGAAGCCGCAGCGGCCGGGCTAAAGAAATCTCCTCTCCAGTGTAGCTGACCCTCTTATTTTTGAGCTCCTGCTTCGTGCTTTCCAAAGTAAAACGGACATCACTGCTGTTAGACAGAAAAGTGGAGATGCGTGCTTTGAGCTGAGTCTCAGCCTGACGCACAACCTTTGAAGCCCGAAAAACTGGAAAGGTGGATTTGAAGCCACTTGAAAGGTTAATTCCTAAACTCGCCAGACAAAACCATGCTTCGACAGCTTCATCCCGCGAGGTTGTATTGGTGCTCCAAACAAAACGACGCATCTTGGGTAAATCCACTGGCAGGGGAAGCAACCCCCGGACTTTAGCTCCGCGGGCGCGAGAGGTGAAACAACTCCCAAGTTCATCGGTTAAGATGTCGGCCCAACCATGAGCGATCCCCACTGCCAGCTGGACCCCCAGGCTGAGCAAATTTGGACAGCGGCCCCCATGCGTTTGCATCTGTTGGAAAACTCTCGGCCTCAGGAGCGTAGGAAGCTTGTGGACGGCCTAGCTTCGCCCCAGCATCGTAGCCATCCTCGCTAGCCAGCAGCACGGAAGGCGCGGGGGACGGCCCCCAGCTCCCTGGCTGCCCGGCTGAAGGCCCGGCCTCGAGAGCCAGCACCGCCGAAAGCCTGGGGCGGCCCAGCTCCCGCAGTGCTCGGCGACGGGGCCTCTTACTTCTTCTTGGCATCCTTCTCGCCAGCCTCCTCCTTCCAATCTCCTTGCCACTCGCCTTTCCATCTCTTGGGCTCCTCCTTCCCGCTCCAGCCAAACTTCCCTTTCTTCTTGCCTTTCCCTTTTGCGTCCTTTCCTTTCTCTTTGCATTTCCTGTCCGACCAATCCTCGCTGGTTGGCAGAGGTGCGCGCCAAGATCCAGCGCCCCCTGCTTTCTCCACCAAGCGGCCATGCCTCTTGGCTGCCAGAAGCAGAGCTGGCCCCGCTGAGCCCCCCTCCTCCGGGGGGTCGGCCAGAGCGGGCTGCTTCTTCCACGGCCATGAAGCGGGCTGCAGGCAAGTCCGTGGCCTCCGCCAGACTGCCACCCCGAATCAAATCCAGCGTGCGGGCCAGCAGGTGTAGTTCCTTCCAATCCCGAGACCGGGTGTTCACGGCAGGTCTGAGAAGGACTTGAGAGTACGTCATCAGCCTTGCCTTGCTGCCGAACACTGCTTCGTCGTCCACTTCCTCCACAGCGCCGTCCCCCAAAACTGCTCTCCGAAAGCGCCCGCGAGGTGTGCTCCACGAGCATCTTCAAGACGCTGCCTGGCTTCTTCTTGGACGCCTTTTTCAAGGGAGGGTCGAGGGACCAATCGCTTTTGCCGCTTTGGGAACTTTCGGATTCTTCCGAGCTGGCGTCTGTTGAGTCTTCCCCACCTGGCTTGCGCTTCCTCCTTTTCTTCTCCTTTCTTCTCGTCTCCTTTTGCTTTGACTGCTTCTTCAGCTTCTTCTTCTTGCTCCGGACAAACCGCGATCTCCTCTTCGCCGCTCGAGCGAGCCGTTGGTTCACATCCAGCTTTCGGGGATCCTCTTCTCCTGAACTGAGAACCACTGGCTCTTGCTTGATGCCCTGGTTCTTTAAGATCCCCGGCGGCGCGCGCGAGGTGTTCTCCAGCGCCGCCGGGCGAACTTCCGCGGGCTCTGCAAACGTCACTGCTGGGCGCTGCTGAGGCGGCCTGAGCACCCCCAGACGTTGCCGAAGCTGACCCAACTTCTCCTGCAGGCTTGGTGACGGCGCCGCCGAAGCTTTTGGGTTCCTTGCGGCCTTGGTGGGTTCCGTTGCGGGTGCATTGACTGAATCCACAGCGTGCTGAACCTTCCTTCCAGTTGCGGTGAGGTAGTCGGGCCCAAACTGCAGGGGATGCACCAATGTGAACTCCTCCAAGTGAAGTCCTGCTTCTAGAGGAATGGCACAACCGCCGTCTACAGGGCAGCATATATGCAGGTAAGGGTTCTTCCGAAAGCGCGCGCCCAAGGAGCGCCCAGCCTCCTTTGGCAAGCAACCGAGAAACCGGGCCCAAATCCCTAGAGAGTCTGAAGTGTCGATTGACTCGATCACCACAGATAGCAGGGCGTCGTCCTGCCCTGCAGCGGTGAAGGGTATCTGAGCAGACAAGATCATGTCCGGGAGAATGGGTTGGCTTTCCCGAAACACCGGCTCCTGGACAGAGTAGTGAATGGAACCAGCTTCTTGAAGGCGTAACCAAGCCATCCCTCCTAGGTCTATCTCTACTCCAGCCTCCTCTTCACATGACACCGATTCGGCTGTATCTTGGCCGTTCATCGCCGGCGAGGACCTCAAAGGGCTGCGTCAAGATCCAAACGAGTCTCACCCAAGCGATAAGATGCCTGAGTGGCTCGCCTATGGCTCTTCTTGAAAGGATCTTTCAACTCCCTGTAATGGCGCTGATGCTTTGAACCTCCTCTGTGGCCTTGCCTACCCCGACGCCGCTTTCGGCGCGAAAGAGGTTCCTTGTCACTACCAGCACCGCGGGCACGGCCCGATGCACGGTAACTTGGCGAAGGTCTGCGGGGACTCCTGGTACGCTCCCGCTCAACCGGCACTGGTGGGTCAGGCGCGGGTGACTCTTCCTCGCTCTCCTCGTACTCAGAAGTGGGCTCAGCCTTCTCGACCTTGAGCCGATCAGGGACGCCTGCTGAGCGGCCACTTGTCCTTGGTGGAGCTGGTGGGCTAGCCTTGGAAGCGAGACAAGGAGGTGCCGGAGAACTGGAGAGCACAGGTTGTGGGCGCTGCCGGGTCAAAGAAAGATCCAGCGCCCTCAGCCCCTGCACTGATCGAGCAGCGGATACAACGAGTTCCTCTGCGATCACCCTGTGACCCTGGACGCCCCAATCAGCACGGGCTTGGGCGCCCAGGAACTCCAGGCTCCGGCAAAACTCACACCACGAATCAGTCAGAGATTGCCTTGCACTTGTTACAAAGGGGCATGAACCGAAACAAGCTATGGAGCATACAAGTCAAGGCTCAGCATGCTTCGCACTAACCTTCGAGACGAAAGCCATTCACATCCGTCCCGCATGTACGTAGCGTTGTGCATCACTTTTCGATACATTTAGGTATCACGCAGAGTCAGTACAAAACGTTTTTCATCTTGCTCACATGACAAAATCATCCGCGCCAATTGGATGAATCATTGTAACAATAGATGGCTACGGCCCACACTTTCAAGTATGGCTACGGCACGTAAGGCCATGAAGCCAACGATATTTCATATCTAGTGCTGGAGATCAAAAAGAAATTTGTGTCTGTTTTGTGTTTGGTTTGTTACACCCTTGATCTCCTGCAACCAGTTGGCTCAAGGCCCTCTTGTATATTGCATTCATGCGATAGCAGTACAAAGGCTTGCAGAGACCGCCAGCAGGAATATTTGTCAAGTCAAGCCACCAGGGACAATCCATCGTGGACTCTCTCCGGAATAAACGACCTCTACTGCCACCGGGTACCAGTTCCCTTCTGGGATAGGCACCTGAGGCAGTGGGCCTCACCCCCCGGCTGCATACCCATCCGCGCTGCGAACGTTCTGTCGACGGCAAGGGCCCTCGGGCCATGTTCCGGACACTGAGGTGGGGTTGGTATGCCCTGCAGCAACACGATGTTTCGTGAGGGTGGCGTTGCAACGCATACAAATCCACTCGGCCACCGATCCCCAACGCGCGGTCGCGAATCGGCATCCACGCCATGTGCCGCGAAGGCAATGCATGGTCCGACTTCGGAAAAACAGCAAAACGCGCACGCATGCTCCGGCGCTTGCGGGGGAAGCCTGTCAGGGGAGGACACGGCACGGGTGTCGTTACTTCTGGTATCGCGGCTCCATTGAGGATGCAAGCATTTATCAAGTTTTCCTCTGCAAATCTCGACCAACCGGATCGGCAGCACGGGCATCGCAAGTGGTGCACATTCACTCGCATATGCGCAGCGCACCCCAGGTGCAAGGTGTGCCCGCAGCATGGCCATGCGTAACTCGCCTGCGGCCCGCTTTCTCCCGAGACTAATTCGCACATGCATATGGGGCACGCATTGTCAGCCCCGGCTGCTGGCGCACTGTCTGCCCGCAAGAGCCAATCGGGCATGACTGGTGCCGGCGCCCCGGGGGCTGAGGCAAATCCATTGTGCAACTAAGTCAGGGCCGGGCTGCGTTTCTTGTTCAAGGTCGGGCATGACCGGGCTCAAACCTGAAATGTAATTGGCGATAACAGTGTCTAAGGCATGCCACTGCGGCGTTGCGAGCGTCGCGAGGACAAACTGCAGGGCGGCGTGGGCAAGGCACCGCCCTGCTGGCGAAGGCAAAGCCACCGAGGACACCAGGGCCGTGTAGAGAACGAGGCCAAGGCCGAAGGCAAGCAGTGTGCCCATGGCTGCGGAGTTTCAATCGAAACAAGTGGTTTGAGTTCAAGGCTAGGAGCAAAATAGCCACCGCGTATGGGATTCACAGCCGGCCCTAACACAAGGGAAAATAAGCGCTGTTGAGGCGTTCGATCTCATCAGGAGAAACGCCATGCTTAGTGCTCTTCGCGGCGCCCCTCGGCCAACTTTTTCGTCTCCCAACCAGGCTGAAGGGAGAGAACAAGGCGACCCGCGCTCTTCGCTGGGGCTCCACCACGCGCGCCTTCGACTGTGGGCTCCGCCCCGCCCCGAAGGACGCCCGCCCAGGCGCAGGCTGACGGTGATTGCCAACGGGGTCCAAAGGGCGACGGCACCGGCAGGTGCGCGGAAAGCGGAGACGCCTGAAGAACAAGCACAAGCAACAGCGGGGCACGAAAATTCAGGGCGGTGCTGGTGGGCACAGTGGTAAAAAGGTCCTTGCTGCGACCGGAGCAAAGCCTTGCTGGATGGGTCCAGAATCGAAGGCGACTGCGCACACGTGCGGCGAGCAACAGCCGCGGCGGCAGCCCCTTTCCATACGCGAAAAAAGATGGAGGGCCCGTCCTCCGGCACACCGGCACAAAGCTCACGCCAGCTGGGGGGAGTCCAATCCGCAAGGCTGAGCTTGGCGAAAGCTGCAGAAGTTTGAGTAGCAGACAGCAAGCCAAGGCCACCGAGTGCCAAGGGCCACTTGGCAATCTTTCGGGAAGACCGTCCACAGTCCACACCAAGAAAGTCCGCGAAAGTATCGTGGGCACCGGCATAGCATCTGGAAAAGGCAGCTGAGCAACACGGGGAGACCAACAAAAGACTGCAACAACAAAAATGCTTGTAAGTTGTTGTCGTTGCTAATTACGCGCGGAGTCGCCGGTGACGAAGAGACCGTCGCCCTCATCAGAAAGAGCGGGCTGGGGACCCTCGAGGAACTCAAACCAAGACGGCCAGCGCAGGTGGGGCCAGACGCTGCAGCTGTGGCTGGCCGCAGGCAAAACACGGGTGCTGCCTGGATGCAGAAACTTGGGGGCTTGCCATTCAAGTGCCGGCAAGACCAGGCGGGCGCGACCGCCCCTGCCGACCGGAGCCCGAGACCACCAAAGCGAAGGGGTGCACAAGCAAGGTTGGGAGCTGCGGGAGGCAGGGGGCCGGCTTGGAGAAGCGCTATCAAGCAACCCCAGGCGACATCATGGGCCAGGGCAAACATGGCCAAAAACCAAAGACCAACACGACGGGAGCAGCGCTGGAGGCCAACTTAGACACGCCAGGCGGCCCATGCCCGGCTGCGTTCCAGACCTTTGTTTTGGCAGCGTTCAGACGGACGTGCGCCTCTGAACCGGTCGAAAAACGAGCGGATGTCGACACGGGCAATCACGTACACATATACACATCATGGAGAAAAGCTAAAAGCATTTCGCTGGGCACCAGCCGCGTGGCTTGGTTGCTCTGCGCAAACCGTGTGGGCGGGTTCTCGTCAATCATTTTTCCGGCGGCTTGTGGTTCGCATGCTACCACACCAGTTTGGCTCGGGGGACTCCTTAGCAGCTATGGAATTCGACCCCGAGGTAACCGTTTTGTCTGCTGATGGGGTCGGAACCTTCGATACGGTTTCCCGGCAAGCCATGCTGTAAACCCTCCGTGCCGTGCCCACGGCGAATCGTTGAATCGCTGCCGTCGTTTCACTCAGACGTTTCACTGCTCGTCTCACCCACGCTTGCCGTGACGGATGTCTCACCGCTTCTGAAGAAACGCTCGGCGTCGGCCTTGTTGTCCAGAAAAAGCCGGGCGGTTTCCGCGGTGAAGCCGCAGCCCCCTTCCTGGCCCTGCGGAGGTTTGCCAAGAAAGCCTCCCGACGAAACGGCTGGAAGCCTAGGACTGACAGGTTCGGGCTGCAAGCGGAAGCGGAAGGCGCAGGCGCCGGAAAAGCACGGATCCTGCAGCGTGAACTCCTCGCGTTTTGGCAGCGCTGTGAAAGCGAGGCTAGGATACGGCTGGCAGGGGAGTGTCCGCGTGGGCTTGCAGCACGTCACGCATACCCGAACGGCGGGCTGCAAGGGCAAGCGCGACAAACTCACACCAAAAAAACTGGAGGCAAAGCCGCGCTGAGCCGCTTCGGCGCCACAAAAGCCGCGACCAGAACATTTCGCGGCCGAGGGGGCGCAGCAAGCTGTCGGATGAAATCAGCTGCCTCCACGCTCCAACGGCCCCAGTTTCAATGGCCGCAAGCACGAGCCGGCAGCCTTGAGGTCATTGCGAGTGGGTTGTCCTTGCATGGCCGTGCCCAGCTGGCTGTCGACGCCACTTTGGTCTCGCCCGTGCGGGGCGCACGCGGGGCGCCGCTGTTGTTGCAGCTCTGGTCTGCCCTGCTCAGCTTTGCAGCCAAGTTTTCCTTTGCCGAGTCAGTCGCAGCTGGCGCTGCATGCAGTGGCCGCAAGTTTCAACCTTGCACCGTGTGCCGCGTTGCACACGAACCAGATGCACGCATTGCAACCTCCAGGGCCCAGCCGCAGCTGACACCCCGGAGGCATTGTGCACGGCATGCCCCGGCATGCCATGACTGTTTCGACAGGTCTCTACCTGGCACCGTGTGCCGCAATGCACGTATTGCATCCTGCCGCCACCAATGCCTTCGATTGTTTCACGCCTCACAGGTAACACACCTGGCGCCTGGTCGAACACGCATTGTTGACCACGGGGGCATTTGAGAAGGCTCCGCAGAGGGGTGCAGACACGGGGAAAGGACACGCGCTGTCTTTCCCCCTGCACCCCCGAGCCTTTACTTCCAAGCAACGCCTTATAAAGAAAAAGAGCATGCGCACATGTTTGTCGGTCGTACTCTTTTATCTTTTGCCGCTGGCTCCCTTTCGGATTGAAGCAGTGATCAAGATTCTAAGGCCTCGAGGATCCACCTGAGTGGTGAAAGGGTGGGAGGGTGGGCGCAAAAAAGGGAGGGGTAAACCCTCACGCATGACCCTTAGGTGGCTTGAAGCAGAAAACGGCAACGCGTCCGAAGATTCGATCAAGATTAAAACATAAGGGAAAAGGAAAACCCTAAACGATAGAATCTTGATCACTGCTTCAATCCGAAAGGGAACCAGCGGCAAAAGATAAAAGAGTACGACCGACAAACATGTGTGCATGCTCTTTTTCTTTATAAGGCGTTGCTTGGAAGTAAAGGCTCGGGGGTGCAGGGGGAAAGACAGCGCGTGTCCTTTCCCCGTGTCTGCACCCCTCTGCGGAGCCTTCTCAAATGCCCCCACTTCAGGGTTCCAAGCAAACGGCCTAATCTATCACCCCCTCTTCAGAGCGTTTGCGAAGCACTCTTATGCTCCGGTCGCCACGGGGCGTCGGGCGGATGCAATGACAGCATGCATTTGTGGGGCCAGAAATCATGCGGGCGAAAACGAAAGCGAGCTTGCGGCTTGCTGTCGAACGCGGATGTGTTTCCGCGGCTGAGCTGATCAGCCCACACGTTGCGCTCGCCTGGGATGTGCGAGGCGAGTACTGACCATTTGTGCTTGTAGGCCCATGCGGCGACCAACTGCACAAAAAATTGCAAAGGCCATGCTGTTCACTCCGGCTTCTGATGCGGTATTGTCTGTACCGGAGGGCATGCAGAGGCCGTGCACTGCTTGGCCCTCGGCGGTCCATGGCGAGCTGGGCCAAGGTTTCGAAGCACGCAATGTAGCGCTGGGCCTCCTTGGTGAGGCAAGGCCACTGCTGCTGGACTTCCTGGAAGTCCCATGTTTCTACGGACCATGAGACGGAGCGGCTGGATATGAACCAGCCGCCTATTCCGACTTTGGTGCCTTTGGCACAAGCATCGGCGGCTGCTTTGCATGCCAGGATTGGCTTGCTTTGCAGCGGGCATGCCAAGTCTGCCTGAAAACATTGAAGGAGCCACTTGATGTTAGCCCTGCTTGCTGCGGACGCTCGGCAGCGGGGTCGGCTATGCGCACCCACGACGCGAGGCAAGTCGGAGGGGCTGCGTACTGGGGTTTGCTGGTATTCTAATACCCTGGAGCCGAGCGGCATAAAGACGCCGTGCACGGGCGAGGCTAGTACGGCTTTGGCGTTTAGCGCCGAAAGGAATGCAGGCCACAGGCGTGCGTTCACAGAGATCATGCATCCCGGCGGCGAGTGCAGATCTGCATATAAGGGCGCAAGCCAAGATCGCAATTCCAGACTTAGGCTGGTGGCCCAGATGAGCAGCCCCAGGACTTGCTCCAAAGGCTTTCTTTTTCTTTTGGATCAGAGCAAGGCGAACAGCTGCTCTTTCAGCTTCAGGGTTTTGAGTGGAGTGAGCTCACTTGTTTCCAGGCTGAAGTTGATTGACCATCCGCACCAAGTCAGGCAGTTTTGGAATTGCACTTTTTTCCAGGAAATGGGCGCACTAATGGCTGCGAAGAATATGACAACTAGCGCCAGTTGCTGATGCGCGTCTGGGCGGCGCAGCGCGGCCAAAAGGTCATCCACAAACAACCAAGCTCTACGCGGGTGTGCTGACAGGATGCCGTGTAGCAGTCTGAGCAAGAAAGCTCCTGTTCGTTGCCACCAGTAGGCGGAGAACCGAGCTCCGAAGTGGCACACCCGGTAATGGTACAAAGTGTCTGCGAAGCGAAACAGGAGCAAGCCATGTTCGCTAGGGTGTACTTGAATTTGCTTGTGTGCGGCTTTAAAATGAAAACTCGCGCCTATGAAAGAAGCATGGGCGTCTTCTGGCATAAATGCGAGGCGCACGTCGGATGCCATCGGCAGGCTGATGCGTTCTGGGATGTTGCTTGGGGTTCACCCCGCACACGGTGCTGTCTAGGACCAGGCGTGGTTCCTTTCCTTCTGCATGCACAACATTGAGTTTGCCTACTGCAATGCCTTTATTCCAATGTTGCCTAGCCTGTTCGATGGACATCTCTGTGCGGACGACCCATTGGAAATTTCTTTATCCAAAAGGGCAGACACAGTGTCGGGCTCTGCTTCGGCGGCTTTCCAGTTGCCCATGCATTCTGTGAGTTCGTGAGGCAGGTCTGCGTGCTCTTTGAGCGGCCACTGCATGCTACGAGGCAATTCGGATAGGGCTCCTGTGGGCACACCTTCGGAGAGCAAGGGAAGGAGTTTGATGTCCGGGTTGCTTTCTTCGATGACACCCCCGAAATCAGCGTGGAAGGCACAGCACTCACCGCCGGCTGGCCGCATCGCATTCAGCAAGTGTGTCGAAACGCACTCGCCCTTTGCCAAGCAGTGCATCTGCTTAACGCCAAAGCACTAGACCAGCAAATCGCCAACATGTGCCTGCTTCAGCCGGACCCGGCTCTCTCACTCCGCACAGTCACAACTTCGGAGCTCCTGCATGCCGATTGCCAAATTTGGGGCACCATCGTCGAGCTACTGCAGCGCAAATGGTCCATGGACGATGCATTCCATGAGCTCACGCATGGCCGCATGGAAATACACTCCCTGCTCACGCTTCGCGCAAAGACAAGCAGGCAACCTTTTTTTTTTTTTTTTTTCGCGCGCCTTTTTCCAAGCATCGCGAGTGAGACGCCGGCTGGAACAGACCAGCACCCGCGCCGAGTGCGAGGCAAGCAGCTCAGCCGCGCAAGGGCAGGCGGCTCGCGCCCGCATCCGCGGCGAGCCTGAGCACGTGCTCCAGCGGCGGCTCGGGCAGGCCGGGGCCCTGCCGGCCATGCGCGGCCCAAGGCCGTGGACCCAACGGCCTGCTGCACCGCAACGGAAAGCTGCGCCCACCAGCGCCGCTGCCACCCTTGGGCTGCTGGCCGGCGCGCAGCAGGGGGGGCAAGCTGCGACAGCGCGCAAGGTCCCGCACGAGCCCCAAGGCCTCGTCATTCCAGCGCCCGCCTACCTCCGAGCCAAGCACCAGGAGCCGCTGCGGCCCCTGAGCGAGCAACTCAGGGTACGTCGCCCGTTTCCGGCGCTCAGCCACCCGCAAGGCCGCTCCGTCCTCCTCCGACGCCCGGGGCTGAGGGGCTCCCGAGCGCGTCAGCGGCGACACAAGTGGCGTCGCAGCAGAGTGCCTCCCCCCGCGGGGAAACACCGTAGATGACCAGGTCCAAGCGGCGTCTGTCCCGCGCGTCGACTCCAACGGCCGTGGTGTGGGCGAGCCACTGCTGCGGCACCACCTGACCTTCTGGGCCCACAGCTTCGCGCGCGACCCGCACCCAGGCCCGCTCGACAACCTTCGCGCGCCGAGCGAGCAGACCAGTCCGCGGGCAAGCAAGGGCATGATCCCCGAAAGCGTCAGCGACGCCTCCGCAGCCGGGCCCCTCACCCCCGCATCGGTTGGGAGCGATGGGCAGCGGGAGCCGCATCCTGCGCCGCAGCGCAACCTGCATGGAACCTGGCGACAATGCGGTAGCCACATCAGCCGGGATGGCTGTCAGCCAGGCACCAGCCTGAGCCCCCGCTTGGGACCGGAGCAACGCCCTCAGAGACGGCGGCAAGGAAGGCAAGAGCACGCGGTCGCGGAAGTGGGAGTGGCGTATTCGCGACGCGTGAAACTGCCAGCCGTGCGGCCAGTCCCCAAGGCCTACAGCCTGGTCGTTGTGCTGGGGGCGCGCGCCCTCCAGCAAGTCCTGCCAAGATGGAACAGTAGTCCAACCTTCTGCTTGCAACTGTGCTCGGGCCGCCTCCGCCTCCCGCAAGCTAGGCGGACCGGGCCCGTGCGCTGGGGAGCTGAGCTCGGCGACCCGCGCTTCCGCGAAGCCGGCCCGGCGCGTCTGTATGACGGTGAGCGCGTCTGCCCACCCCGCCCAATAGGCCGCTGGAGAAACGCGCGAAGCGGAGCACAGCCCCAGGCCGCCCATGGCAGCCGGGAGGCCCGCGACATCCCGCGCATACGCGAGACCATCGGGCGGCGAGCCACCCAAGCACCGGAGCAGCGTGTCCCACAAGGCTTCGTCGTGCGCCGCGGCATAAGGTGCGGCCTGGGTGGGCGGTACAGTGCGGAGGGTGTGATTGGCTCGGGGAGCCGCGCACATGGCCAACAACAACCACGCGCATTGCAGATCCGGGACGCGGGGCAGCATGTCAAGGAACACGCGCTCCGTCGCTACGCGGTTCTGGGACCACGTGTGTACGAAGTCTGAGTGGCCGATGGGCGTGCCCAGAACGACAAGGCCACGCTCGTGGGTCGCTTTGTCCGAGCACCAGACGCCATCTCCAAGCGCCGCTATGTTGCCGGGCGCGGGTTCTCCTGTAAAGTTGAACACCCGCGTCTTGCCCAGATTGGCGGCGATGCCGCAATGCGCAGCTATGGCCCCGGTGACCGTGTCCAGCGCCCGCCGCGCTCCCGGCGCCGTGGTGACAACGTAAACATCATCAAGGAAGGCGGCTAGCTCTTCATGCGGTTGGAGCGTAGCCGCAGCCCCAACCAGCGCTGCTGTCCCAGCGCGAACAAGGCTGGCGCAAGCGGATCCCCTTGTTCACACCCCTCGCCCTGGCGCACTTCCCGGAGGCGCCCCGCATCGTCCCACCAGCAGTACGTGGACGGCTGCCCGTAGAAGAGCCGGAAAAAGGGGACGAGCGCTGGCGCGACCTCCCGCAGTTTGGTCAGAAAAGCCCTGCGAGAGATACAGTCGTACGCACTCCGCCCGTCCAACGAGACTATCGTGGTGTCCGGCCGCAGCTCCAACTCAGTGCGAAGCAGGGCTGCCAGCGCGTCCGTGCCAGCGCGCGCCTGCAACGCGTACTGGAATGGCTGCGTGGCAGCGTCGAACACGTTAGCCCACTGCCTGGCAAGGACGCGCGAGACCAGCCTCCGGAAGGTATCTCCAGTCGCAATGCCGCGGACGCCCCCATTGGGTTTGCTGAAGGCCGTAAGACGGGCCAAAGCAAGGGCCGCGACGACTTCGGACGGCACTTCCGCTCTGGCCAAACAAGTGCCCGCGTACGCGAGCAGTTCCAAACCCTCTGCGTCCTGCAGCAGCACTTGCAGATGCTCCGCGCGCATGCCTGACAGGCCAGGCGCGCTGCCTCGCTTGCTGGTGCGCAAGGCCGCAGCTAGGGCATCAGGAGTGATGCGTGGCAAAGCGTCGGGGGTGAACGCCATCACGTCGCTGGGCATGTGGTCTCGTGGCTCAGGGGGCCGACGCTCGGGGTCGGTGAGCGCCTCCCAAGTCGCCTCAGTGCCGGGCGCAAGCTCCGCAGCAGTGAGGAGCTGGCGCGCGCGCGCGCGAGACTTCCCCCTTGCGGACGCGGGCGCAGGCTGCCTGCATGCGGCGTTCGTCATCTGCTTCACCACCCGCCACAGCGCGCGAGTTCGCTGCGCTTCCACGTGCTGCCCGCAACAAGGCGAGCCAGTCGCCTCGTTGGAAAGCGACCACTCTATCCAAGAGCGCCTGCCTCCCCTCTGGCCCTTTTTGCCCAGCGCGCGCAAGCAGCATGCGCGGGGCCAGTACAAAAAGCTTCCAAGCCCGTGCGCAGGCGGCGGGGTCGCCGGCCCTCGGCGCGTCATGGGCGGCACGGACTTGGCGCAAGGCCTGCACCAGCGCAGCACGCAGCGCCGAGCGCAGAAAACCCGGCACATCCTGCAAAGTGGCGACCGGATGACGGAACTCCGTCGCGAGATCAACATCATCGAGCGCGCGCCACGCGGCAGCGGACGGCACGCGGCGCACTGGGTTGGCGCTGGGCGGCGAGGCGGGGGAACCCTCAGTGACAGAGGCCGTGTCTCTCTGTACTCCCGGGGCCTCCGCTCGGGGGCTGGCTCGCGCCCCACGCCGTCTACGCCGGCCGGCTCGTTGAGCGGGCGCAGTTCGGGCACCTTCCTCCCACATCCGCCGGACTTCTGACGCGAGAGTATGGGCCGCATTGAGGGCTTGGTGACCCCCATAAGCCTCCATCAGCACTGCCTGCACGACTGCGGGTACATACCCCTCCGCATCGCAGCTGAAAAAGAGCGCTGCCGCCAATGGCACGCTCACGGGCGGCAACCGGCCCAGCGCACGCGCGCGAGCGAGGGCCGGAGCGAGCTCAGGCTCAGTGGCCTCTCCCGCCGCCCTCAGCTGCTTGGTGCGCCATTCGTGCGGGTCCACGGGCGGCCCGTCACGCAGGGTCGCAACGATAGCGGCCCAGGTCGCGCCTGTGCCGGGGGCGGATCGCCACGCCGCGTCTGCCTCGGGGGCAAGATTGCCCGCAGCCGCGTGCAGCAAGGGAACGTAAAGCCATGACAGCCTCACCCCAGGCGCTGCAGTAGGAGGGCCCACTCCGTGCCAGTGCGCCGGCGCCGCCGTGGGAGTGAATCCTGGCGTAGCGACGTCCGGCGCAGTTGGAGCGACTTCGCCCGGCGCCCGTGGCGACGCAAAAGGCGTCGTAGCACTGAGCGTGTCGGTCAGCGTGTCTGCCTCGGATGCGCCTGGCGAAGGCGGAGGCTCCAGCTCTCGCACCACGGGGATCTCCGACGTGAGCCCCATCTGCGCCAGCGCGTGCAGGGCACGCTGCCGTCGGGCATCCTGGTTGGGCCCTGGGTGCAAAGCCTCCCCGACTCGGAAAGCCGCCCACGGGTTGGTTCGACGGCGCTTGCGTGCTCCCAGCAACACACCCCGCCCCTCCCGCAGCCGCGCGCACCCTTTTTGCTTGCTGTACCTGCTGCACAGTTGAAAAGTGGCAGTTGGGATCCGCCAGCGTGACAACTGCTTGAAAAAACACGTGCTGGCCACTGCCGAACCGAGAGACTGGACAAACTCAAGGCACTGGGCAACGAGAAAAACCGGGCGTGCTGAACCTCTAGCACTTTCACTGTGTGGAAACCACGTGGCCTGCGCAACTGCGCCCGCAAGCCGCTGGTCTCGCTGCTGACGGCCTTGGTCGCCACCTTCGCGCCCCCGAAAAAAAGAAAGAAGACGACAACAGCAACAGTTTCACACCCAACCCCAAAGCTGACTCACATCATTTCCCCTTTGCACCCCCGGAAGCTGACTTGCCCCCATTCCCCCTTCGCGCCCCCGAAAAAAAAAGAAAGAAGACAACAACAGCAACAGTTTCACACCCAACCCCAAAGCTGACTCACATCATTTCCCCTTCGCGCCCCCGGAAGCTGACTCGCCCCCATTCCCCCTTCGCGCCCCCGAAAAAAAGAAAGAAAACGACAACAACAACAACAGTTTCACACCCAACCCCAAAGCTGACTCACATCATTTCCCCTTCGCGCCCCCGGAAGCTGACTCGCCCCCATTCCCCCTTCGCGCCCCCGAAAAACAGAAAGAAGACGACAACAGCAACAGTTTCACACCCAACCCCAAAGCTGACTCACAACATTTCCCCTTCGCACCCCCGGAAGCTGACTCGCCCCCATTCCCCCTTCGCGCCCCCGAAAAAAAGAAAGAAGACGACAACAGCAACAGTTTCACACCCAACCCCAAACCGGGGCCTCTGCGGTCCCTGCGGCCTCGCGGCCTCCCAGGAGGACCCGCGCCCCGGTTGCTGCCCTTGCCAGCCTTGCCCTTGTCGCCCCCATTGCCTCTGCCCCTGCCGCTACCCGCGCGCCGGCCATCTCCCCGCTGCGAAGCGGGCTCGCCCGGCGGAGGGCTGATCGGGCTCCGGGAGCGAGAGCGCCCACGGCTCCGGCGAAGGGGGGTTCTGGAAGCCTCTCTGGGCTCGTCTTCGTCCTCGGAACCACCACGGGCCGGCGGGCCGTCTGCCAGCGCCACAAGAACAGCCGCCGCGCCTTCCAGGAGGTGTGCTGCAGCCTCCTCGGTCCAGCCCGGCAAAGCCTGACTGTGCACCAGGCTCTGGATGCGCCGCACGGCAATGCACGGCTCGCATGCCCCTTCCTCAGCCACCCGGTAGCGGCAGTCGCGGCACCTAGCCATGGCCTCTCAAAGAAAAAGGTGTGAGACTTACGCGTCGGCTGCGGGTAAAACGGCTGCGGGGAGCATGCGTGAAGGGAGCGTTCTCCGCAGGGAAGCACTAACAAACCGAAAGGCTCGTGCCCCCCCCGCCCCCTTCCCTCGTCGTGGCGTGGGTCACCGTTCCGCTGAAACGTGCGCCTCCGTGGGCGGCGGCCTCTCTCCACGAGGGCGTGTGCCCGTACCACGCGCGAGCGCGTTCTGTTGCGACCCGGCCGGTGCTGTTGCCGGAAAGCGCGTGGCCTCCCGCAGCAATTGGCACAGCAGGTCCTCGGCGGGGAGGCCGGCCTGCGCAGCCAGCCCCCGCAGCTCGGCAGGCCCGCCCGCAGACACACACGCGAGCACTGCCTCTGCCGCTGCATGCCACGTCGGCCGAGCATGGCCGAAGCGCAGCCGTGAGGCCGGCATTGCCGAGAAGAAAACCACCGTGCCCGCAACGCCGAGCCCGGCACCCAACAAGAACCAGCCCCAGCAAAGGCAGCACGGCCCCCATCCGGAGGGGAAGTAGGACGGCGAGCTGCCAGTGCAAACCAGGGCGGCGTGGGCAAGGGCCTCCTTGCAAGTTGGGGGGAGTGCGGCGAGCGCAGGCAGCGCCTCGCCCGCCAGCTGTTTGCCCCATTGCCATATCCACAACGCTGTTTGCAGCGCAGCCATACAGAAGAGGCGCGGCGGGAGGCCACACCAAAAACAAACCGTGCACCACCAGATTTTGTGTCCGGCTTGCAACCCCCAGCGGCGCAGCCCGCCAAGCGACCGCCTAATCCAGCACGATCTGTCAAACGCCCAGCCCCCAGGCCGCATAAGGCGGAACCACCCCGAAAAAAGGGGAAAGGAAAGGGGAAAAGGAAGACACGCGACAATTAGGCGGCAACGCATCAAGGCAAGCCAATCTGCCGCAGATTCCAACAAGGCCTGTGCAAAACAGACAACTGCCAGTTCGCGCATGTTTGCGCCATAAAAGGCTGCCAGCAAGCGCGTGGGGCCTCGCAGCATCCTTCCAACCGCATGTGAAACAGTCCGGAGGCGGCCGCTCCTCCGGACAGTGCGCTCCCACAGCCGGTACTTTATCGCCCGCGAACGACGCGCTCCAGCCCCCACCGTCCGCACCAACGCACCTTCATGCAGCCGAGCATAGGACAGGCAACTCCGATTACCCATCCAGCCTTGCACGCACAGCTGGGGAGCGCATGCTACCCCACATCAGGGGAGGATTCCTCTTGGATGTTTTCGCAGGAATACATGCACCCATATCAGCAGCAGCCGACAGGCAGGGCCTCTTGCGTTTCGAGGCTTTTGACCTAGAGGCAAATTCAGAGCACGACATGCTTTGAACTGCTTATGCGCATTTCTTGGTCAGGCATCGTCAGCCTGATTACCCTAGCTCCGCCGTGCAAGGAGTATAAGTAGACTCAAACTCCGCCCCGGGGGGCCGCGAGCCTTACGCACTCCAACCTGCATGCACGGCGTGCCTGGCCTATCTCCCGAAGAAGCATTGCGTGTAGCGCAAAGCCGCGAAATCCACAGGAGGAGCAGAGAACTCTTCAAAGCAGTTGCCACACAAGGAGGCGTGGCAGTCTTTGAGCAACCGCCGTCGAGCATGGCATGGCTCGAGCCGGAAAACTTTCAGTGTCTCAAAGCCTTCCACGGACACGCATGCCAGCACGGCATGTCTTTTGCAAAATCTTGGTGTTTCGCTTCGAACAACCCATGCATCCAGCATGTAGCAGCTCGTTGCAATCACCCGAAAAAGCGCGCCAGCATCGCAGGAGTGCGCAGCACCTCAGGCCAATTCCTCAGCACAAAGACCGCAGAACGTCCCGCGATTCTGGCCGCAAGCCTGGTCACGCATTGTGCAATCAAAGTTCGACGTGACCCGCTGGTACGCGGGTTCGAAAACTGCATGCTGGCCGGCCCGTGATTGAATCGGGGTCTCGTGGGGCGCCACCCCCTTATCAGTGCGGATGCGATCTGCGACTGCACCCAAAACCTTTCGATTGTGTCGTCTCGGCTGCACAGTTGCACTGAGGTGAGGCGGTGGTGTCCCTGCTGATGCCGGGACTCCTCTGGCAGGCGAAGTTGCGCTGAGGCGCTAAGCAGCGCCTCTTTCAAGCTATGCAAGGTGTATGCTTGGGCCTCGTCCTGGTTTAAGCTCGCGGCTGTGCGGGGCATCCACGGCAGTTGTTGCCAGAGCTTGCGTGTATGCCATGGGTCTTTGGAAATTTGCAGGCGCTTCCTTAGTGATGCATGCTATAGCCGGCAGCACAAAATCGGGCGAGGGCAGGTCGGGCGATTTGGCTGCACTGTGAGTAACCGAAATGCTCAAACTGCGAAGCCAGAAGAGCACCCAAGAAGATTTTTCATCACGGCCGGTTAACCCGAACAGTGTACAGGCCCAGGGTTGCCCAAATTTGGTGGTTTTGGTTGCCCAGCAGGGCATGCTGAGTGAGGCTGATGTCTTGCACTCGGATGCGCTGAATGTCCCCGAAACGCATGCTGGTGTTAGCGCGCGGAGCGGATGTTTTGACTGGTGCGCCAGGCATGCTAAACTGTGGCGGGTATGCGGTCGCCTGAGCAGGTGCGGCTTCTGCAAAAGTGGCTGGCGCTGGTTCGGGTGCCAGGCTGCGAGGTGGCGGCCTACGCGGCGGCGGCTGCGACGGACATGCATCCTGTGCGGGCCACAGAAAAAAGTGCTGCCTGGCGTGGTACTGCAAGGCCACCACGTGTCAATGCAGGCGCGCTTCTTGCGAGGCGCGGTATGCTGCAAGTCCTGGGCCGAAGTTGGTGTGGCTCTAACCCCTGTGTCCAACGTTGGGGGGGCTGAGAGCTGGATGCAGGTGCAAGGATGGAGGTTGTGTTGCTGGCGGATGCATGCGAATGCGAGTGCAAGCTGGCAATGCTATGGGTGGGCACCAGCCTAGGCGCCCGTGCGGCCCTGGGCTTGGCCGAAGGCTGAAACAGGGGGTGGACTGCAGAGGCATGTTCGGCGTGTGCGTTCCCGTCTTCCTCGCGGGGCCTTTTAGCGGACCAAGCTGAACCCCAATGCTCCCGGACACGCCATGGCACGTGCTGGAGTTATGGGTGTGGCTGCGGACGTTGTGGACGACTTGAAAAAAGGGGTCATGGCCGCAAGCACGGACACGCCGGCGTGGGAACAAGCAGCTCAACCCACTGGACGAACAACACAAAAATCACGTGCTGCTGTCATCCAGAATCCCACTTTTTTTTGATGCAAAAACTTGTTTGGGCAGGACAAAGTGCGCGTCGCTGCAAATGAGGTCAGGGCCAAGTGGTGCAGCACCGGAGCATCCTCTTGGGCCGAGAGGTGCCCGGCATTGTACCTGGTGCAATACAAAGGAAAAAAGTGGACCAGGGGTGCGGTATGCGTGGACATGTGAGGCCACTGAGGCACGCGTAACGCAATGCTGCGCGGCCCAGGCAAGCAAATGCCTGGGAATGCGGATGCAAAGCTGGCGAAGCAGGCAAAAAAGCTCTGTCACGGGCATCGGCGGCGCAGCCACTGCACCGGTGGCGGTCATGCGTGTCGTTGGCCCCGTCCGCGTACTGTCCACAGACGGCTGCGTACGGGCATTGCGGATTTGCACTGGCCCGCTGGTTATCGTCACAGAAGTGCATGCGGAAATGAAAATGCCTTTAAAAAAAGGCATGCCTTTAACAAAAACCTGCCGTTGTTGTGCACATGCCTCATAGTGCGGGGCACACGTCTCAGCGCACTCTGCTTATGGCTGTGTTGCGACCACATACGGCAAGAGTGAAACACTGGGTGAGACACCCCGGAAAGGTGCGAATGCGTGCCTGGTGCACAAGCGGGCGGAGGCAGGAAGGCGGCCGGCCCGTGCGGCGTCAAACAGCTGCGGTGCGTCTCAGGCACAGTCTGCTTATGGCTGTATTGCGAACACAAACTGCAAGAGTGACACTCTGGGCGGGACACCCCTGAAAGGTGCAAAGGCATGCCCGGTGCACAAGTCGACCATGTTGACTATCCCATGAGGGCGTGCCAATCAATACCCTTGTCTCGCCCTTGTCAGGCCAGGGCCAGCCCGTTCGGCGCGGGGGTCAAGTCGCTGGTGCTGCCCTCGCCGTGGCGCGCCGTCGCAAAGAGCGGGCCTACCCAGAGCTCGTGCGGGCGCACAGATGCCGGTTGGTCGTGCTTGCAGTCGAGGTTGGCGGGCGGTGGAGTGATGAGGCCGCCTGGTCCTTGGCCCGCGCCCGGGCACATGAAGCGCCAGCTCGGCTGCGCCCCAGTGTTGTCAGCGCTCTTGTTGCCAGGTGGTCGGCCCAGCTGACCCATGCAGCCATGACAGCCTTTGCCTCGCCCCTTTTCAGGCAGGCTGCGGGCCTGAGCTTTGCAATGCCGGGGGTGGCACCCTGCCTCCCCTCGGCACCTTGCTGGCTGATCTTGCCCACGTGCCACTGGCGGGCGCATCCCGCTTGCCCAGCCGGTGAGCCGCACAGCCGGGAGCCGCCACAAATGGCTGCCCCCTTAATGCCCCCTAAGCACATCCGGGGGCCGCCGGTATATAAGTGGCCTGCAGGAGCAGACGGAAAAAGGCGCGGGGAAAAAACATCAATGCTAAGCTGGCGACATAAGGCTTCAAGGTCGCTGTCAAGGGCCGGTCGCCAACCCTGCCTGCATAGGGCGCACTGCACGCGCTGCACGTGAGCATGGGACCGAGCAAGGCACAAGGCATGGTATGAATACCCGCGGGTTTTTATGGTTCCCGGCCCCATTCGAGGGCGCGCCGACTCCGCAACACGCCCGCCCGAGAACCAAAGGAGCCCAAACATTGTTGGGGTCGGCTTTCGCTGGCCGTGCTCTGGCTCCCTCGCGCCTTTTCTGGACCGTTCTTCTTCGCGCCCCTGGCTCTCAACGGCACCACATGCCAGTCTCGTCGCCGTCAGCGCGGAATTGGAAAGGCGGAAAGGCAAGTCCTGCAAGACCCGGCGCAAGGCACTGAGAACCTCTTCGCCGGCAGAAAGGCGCCTAGGGGAGGGCTCTCACGTTTGCCGCTCGCAAGGAAGGGGCGGGGGCTGGTGAGGTCAGGGCCGCCCCAACACGAACAAGGGCGCGACAGCGGACGCAGAACGCAGACCAAAACCTGCGAGCGCCCAACGCGAAGCGGGACCTGCCTGAAGAAGCACGGACAAGCGGTCCAAAACAGCAAAATCATGGGCGGAAAACCCCGACCTGGACTCTTCTGCGGGTTGAAAGATGCAGCCTTGTGACCCAATTGAAAAAATTAACAAAACACATTTTTTGGCAAAGGAGCTTCGTTTTTTTTTTGCAGCACGCCTTTTTCCAACGCCTGGTTCTGCACCCCTCAAGGGATGCCCCCGGGCACAAGGGGTCTTGGCGTTGCTTCGGAGGCCAGCTCCTCACGTGCACAAAGCTGGCCATTTATATCCCGGCGGCCCCCGGCCCAAGAGGCCGTCACCGAGGCACACGGCTGCCGGTGCTTGGCGGGCAAGCGCCCGCCCCTCCAGCAAGGACTCGGCGACCGAAAGCTGGGCTGCAAAGGGGAGCAGAGCAGGCCACCGAGCGACTGTGGGGGCTTCACTCTGGTCGCCCGGACCCGGCTTGGTGCTGGCTGGTGGTGCTGGTGGTGCTGGTGGTGCTGGTGGTGCTGGTGGTGCTGGTGGTGGTGCTGGCGGCGCTGGTGGCGCTGGTGGTGCTGGAGGCGCTGGTAGTGCTGGTGGCTGGTGGGGCTGGTGGCGCTGGTGGTGCTGGTGGTGCTGGGGGTGCTGGTGGTGCCGGTGTGCTGGTGGTGCTGGTGGTGCTGGTCGTGCTGGTGGTGCTGGTGGTGCTGGTGGTGCTGGTGCTGGCTGGTGGGGCTGGTGGTGCTGGTGCTGGTGGTGGTTGTGCTGGTGGTGCTGGTGGTGCTGGTGGTGCTGGTGGTGCTGGTGGTGCTGGCGGTGCTGGCGGTGCTGGCGGTGCTGGCTGGTGGTGCTGGCTGGTGCTGGTGGTGCTGGCGGTGCTGGCGGTGCTGGCGGCGCTGGTAGTGCTGGTGGCGCTGGCTGGTGGCGCTGGCTGGTGGTGCTGGTGCTGGGGTGCTGGCGGTGCTGGTGGTGCTGGTGGTGCTGGCTGGTGGTGCTGGTGGAGCTGGTGGTGCTGGTGGTGCTGGCGGTGCTGGTGGTGCTGGCGGTGCTGGTGGTGCTGGTGGTGCTGGCTGGTGGTGCTGGTGCTGGCGGCGCTGGCGGTGCTGGTAGTGCTGGTGGTGCTGGCTGGTGGTGCTGGTGGTGCTGGTGGTGCTGGCGGTGCTGGTGGTGCTGGCGGTGCTGGGTGCTGGTGGTGCTGGTGGTGCTGGCTGGTGGTGCTGGTGCTGGCTGGTGCTGGCTGGTGGTGCTGGTGCTGGCGGTGCTGGCGGTGCTGGTGGTGCTGGTGGTGCTGGCTGGCGGTGCTGGTGCTGGCGGTGCTGGTGGTGCTGGCGGTGCTGGTGGTGCTGGCGGTGCTGGTGGTGCTGGTGGTGCTGGCTGGTGGTGCTGGTGCTGGCGGTGCTGGCGGTGCTGGTGGTGCTGGTGGTGCTGGCTGGTGGTGCTGGTGCTGGCGGTGCTGGCAGTGCTGGTGGTGCTGGCTAGTGGTGGTGCTGGTGGTGCTGGTGGTGCTGGCGGTGCTGGTGGTGCTGGTGCTGGCTGGTAGTGCTGGTGCTGGCGGTGCTGGCGGTGCTGGTGGTGCTGGTGGTGCTGGCGGTGCTGGTGGTGCTGGTGGTGCTGGTGCTGGTGCTGGTCACCAAAAACATGAATTGATGGCGAGGCCTGAAAGCTCCAGTTTGCACAAACAGTAGCAAAAGTACAAAAGGCAAAAAAGCAACAAACTGAATTGCGTTTGCAGCCTGAAGGCTCCAGTTGGCACTTAACAATGTCAAAGCTGAAAAAATGACTTTCCCGACCGCCTAACCTTTGTGCCCCGGCCTGAAAGTTTCGGGGAAGACGCAGCGCAAGCAAACAACGAAAGGCCACATCAGCTCGCACTTGGATGTCTGTTGCGCTTGAACATCGCTTGTTGCCTTCTGCCCTGCACCAACAAACGTGAAGCTGGTATCGACATCATCCCAGAGTGCATAACACTGCACGAACTTACGGCTGAGCGCGTGCATGTGTCCTGAGCAACACATATGTGTCAGTGTAGCGGCCCCCTCTCAACGAACAGCCGCTCTTCTGGCTTACGGCCTAGGTTTCTCGGAGCCCGCTAAAAGCAATCGACAACGCTGTAGCCTTTCGCACAGGACCGGTCATGGCAATGGCGGTTCTTTCTCTTGGGAGACGGCGTCGGGATGGCATGCCCTAGTTTCCTGCACACGCAGCGCTTGAAAACGAGGAAATCGCAAGCCCCGTCAAAGCTCGGCTAGCATCAACTCATCAACTCACTCCGACGCGCGGGGGTCACAAGCACCTCGTTACGATGGCCCAAACCCAGAGTGATGGCGCATATGTACATCTGTGGATGAAGCCTCGTCGAGCAAAAGATTCAAAGGTAGGGCCGTGTTTCCGGGCCTAGGTGAGTGACGAAGAACTTGCTCAGTGTCTGGACTGCTTGTTGCTCGGGGTGCTACATCCCCTTCAAATATAGGATCATCATGTGGGCGCGCACATGTGCGGCTGGCACCTCAAAGTGGTTCAGCGTGTTAGCCGTTATCCTTCATGAAAGTGTGCGAGAGGAAGCCTATGTGCGCTGTTTCAAGCGGAAGTACTCTACATATTCGTTCTTCGGCGCCCAGGCCGGCGACGGCTTGCCCACAGGGAGTGGCCGGAGAGTGGGCAGGCCAATGCAATGCATGCACTGAGACCTGACTCTCTGCGCATCTGAATGGAGTGCGAAGAAACTGCGCGACAAGGGTCGACGCCTTCCATGGCAGAGACTGTCGCGTGTCGAAGGCCGACCGTCAGTCATTAGCCTTGCATTAGGCTTGGAGCGCGATGTAGCTCTATCGCATGCTCTTGCGACTGAGGTTCGGCTATCCCAAAGGGTGCGCTCCCAAGCCAGGACAGAGGCCGACTGCGAATTCTCCAGTCGTAGATGCGTGTTGGCTTTCCGTGCGAACACTTTCTGAGACAACACATCCAAAGCCACAAGCCAAGACGAATGTTCTTTGCACTTGCCACGAGCAAGAGTACATGCTGGGTGCAGCGCCGCGTCCGGGGAAGTGTGCGCCAAGGCCATGGCCCGTCGTCTTTTTAGGCGCATTCAACCTAGCATAGCTCGGGTTTCCGGAGTGGCTTGCCAGTCTGTCAAAACGGCTCACACATCCAGGTGTTCTGTTCTTCTGCAGTCCACGGTGCCAGGGACGCGTCGTAGGGTGTTTGATCTGACAAACAATGCTTCTTGTCCACGATAGAAGCTGGTGCTTCTACACCCTGCTCTTGCAGCAGCCAAGCAGCCAAGCAAGCCAAGCTTTGCCGAAGGTTGCGCGCTTGAAAAGTAGCATGGCCACTTGGAGAGGTGGCGGCGAAAATGTTCGACGACTCAGCAGAATGTGAAGACTTGTTGACTTGGTTTGAATACCATCCTGCGGGTGTGCACTTGAACAACCGGGCGTACGCGAGCTTCTTTGCTGTGGATGCCCTGGCGACGTCTGGGCGCGGCAAACGATGCTTTCCAAGGCGTTAGCGTGCCAGTTTGGCGCCTCCTACGAAGGCTTTTTTAAACATGCCTGGCAGTTTGGACGCACCTTGAGACTGTGCAACTGTGCAGCATGCCTGCGGAAGGGTCCCAAGCGGCAACCAACGAGTGCAATGTGAAGCAAGGCTAAGGCAAGGAATGCGCCGAGGGTCAAAGGGAAGTCGGCATGCGCACTGAGTGTTAGCGCCCTCTCAATCCTTTCCTGTCCGTCCCTGATTTTGTCTCTTCCACCACTTGTGTCGGTACCACGAGCTGCATGGGACAGCGGCGCTTGGCCGTACGCACCGTCTTAGCGTCCCCGCGCTTTGTGACACAAAACAATGTAACTTTGTACATTCCGGAGCGTGAGTAACGCACCTGACACTCCGACCTACGTCTGCAAAGCTTCATGCAAGCTTTCACCCGTGCAGTCCTGCAAGGGTCGACACCGAAGAGCGATGGGTCCATAATCAACGCAGTTCGAAAGGCGCACGTGGCACAAAAATGGACTTGGTCCTCGATGGTCTTCACCATTGCCCGCACAGCTGACTCCACACGTGCATCCTGGAACCAAACACATTGAAAGAAAACAGAAGGCTTTCGAATCTCACGGGCCTCGTCGTCCAGCAGCTCAGCAGCATACATGACCACTTCGGAGAGGCAAGACACCACCTTTCGCATCCAAAACCCTAAGCAATCCAAAGTCGTGCAGCACCTATCCTGCCGGTCCCAAGCTTCTCAACTTTGCTCACTCCACACCCTAGGCACCTGCCTGAACACCAAGGTCGCTCCAAATGCGGTGGGCACACTTGACGGCGTTGAGTCGCACCTGGCATCCCGCATATCTCATTTTACTTCCTCAGCCAATTTGAAAGGAAGAGAAATGGGCGCTCGGGACGAACTGGGGCTTTCTTCTGGCCACAGTCTCCAACTCTTCCTCCATGTTCAAGCCAAGTCCCGACTCTCTTACTCTCTCCCTCTCTCTCTCTCCCAACAAAACCACACCTTCTTTGAACCTTCAAAGAAAGAGGCGGCCCATTTTTCTCCAACCTCGGCATCCTCAGAGCGGGTCTTCTCCAGCACCGCCTGCATGAGGCGCTTCACGGCGTCCCCGGCCGCTGCCGCGGCCAGGGACACCAGCGCCGGCTGCAGAGCCTCGAGCGATGAGAATGCACGGCATATGCGGCACATGCCCATGGGAAGAATCCGCAAGAAAAATCCCCAAGTGGCGACGGAAAGCCTTTCGGATGTCCCACAACACCAACTGCTTGTGGAAATACACAACTTGAGTGATGAGACTGCTTTCCCATTTCGACAAGGATGGGGAGGAAGCAACTGTTAACGGATGGCAAAGCACAGCACGGAAGGAACATAAATGGAGAAAACGGATGGATGGCACGAGCTTGGCCATCCTGAGGGTGTGGCTCTCAGCAGGCCCCCCGCCGTCTCCTCGGGCAAGAACTCAAAGAGATCCAGCAGCGCAGCTGTGGCATCTCGCAGCTCCTGCATCCCCCGTGGCATGCGACCTGTCCCAACTGACCCGTTTGTCGCATGTGACCAAAATATGGCCATGATGGCCACGCTTGTAACGGCTACCGGTGAAAGACTTGGCTTGGACGAAACAGTCTGAGATCAAAAGACACTACAAGTTCAAGTGTCCTCCACGGCGTCCTCCAAGGATTTGGATTCTGTGTATCCTTGGCCGGGGCAAAAAGTTCGGCAAGGCTCCACACAGCACAGCACAACAATCGACTTGTCTGACGCTTACTCCTTGCGATGCTGAGACTGATGGCCTGAGCGTTGGGCTGCCTCCTGGAGGCTTGCAGGCCCGGGCAACAAAGTCTGCAGAGCTGCAAGCGACCTGAAGCACCGCGAAAGGCGCTTAGAAGACAAGTGTGCTCGAGGCAGCAAGGCCAAGCTGCGTCGTACCACCACCACGTGTGCGTATGAAGCACCTGTGTGTCGCAGCTCAACGCTTGAATTGCCCGACCCTTGCGCCAGCCTTAACTTGCCGCCGGCCCTCGCCCTTGCGCTTCTTCGGAGCCTTCTCCTTCACCAGCTGCCGCCTCGTCTGCCGGGAACCCAAGTGCAAAGACAATGCAGTGCTGAGAGTAGCACGCAAGGCGATGGCAAGCTTCAAGAGCCGAGGACACATCCTCGATCGACAGCACAGGCTGTCGGACTTTGTCGCATGATTGAATCTGGCAACAGAAGCCAAAACACTCTGATCGCTCCCATCGCTC
This sequence comes from Effrenium voratum, assembly GCA_963377175.1. Classification (NCBI taxonomy): domain Eukaryota; class Dinophyceae; order Suessiales; family Symbiodiniaceae; genus Effrenium; species Effrenium voratum. The sequence continues at coordinate 533,416 of CAUJNA010003436.1, forward strand.
CCCGGAAACACAAGCTCCGTGGCACCCCAGTGTCAAGTATCGGCCCGCATGTCGCAACAATGGGACCAGCTGGGACCTGCGAAACTTCAAAGACTCGCTGCGGGCTCCTCCGAGCCCTGACAACAATTAGCAGCCCCCCTTGAGCGAGGCAATTATGAAACTATGGAAGGACCATCCGCCTATGTGCTTTCATGCCCGCACACCTTCTCAAATTCTCGTATTCTAGATCGGTTCTTCCTGTTTTCATTCTCGGCACATGAGCAATCGCGATCGGTGGGGGAGAGAGAGAGAGAGAGAGAGAGAGAGAGAGAGAGAGAGAGAGAGAGAGAGAGAGAGAGAGAGAGAGAGAGAGAGAGAGAGAGAGAGCCCTTGGTGACCACTTCCCTCCTTGTCTCTTTTCTTCACCAGGGCACCCCGTCTTCTCTCTTCTTCCAATAAGAACAAAGAACAACCAAGAAGGAAGAAAGAAGCAAATTTCTTCTTCCCTCCGTGCCCAACTTCGCCTTGGCCGCCAGGGGCAGAAGCTGCTCCTCCGCCAGGCCCGGGGCCTCCGTGGCCAGCGAGGTCATCACGGCCAGCAGCGCCTGGCCCGAACCCGACCCCGAAGCCGCAAGGAAGAAGACCCGAGGAGTTGAAGTCTGTTGGAATTTGATTCTTTTCCTTTTCAACTTTCCTTTTCAACTTTCCTTTTCAACTTTCCTTTTCGTTTCCTTTAATGTTCTTTTACATCACACGTGTCCCGAAATGGGATCTGAGGTCGGGGCCAGGGCGCGGCAGGCTTCCTCAGAGCCAGACGACCTGAAGCAAGCCCGGCGTGGCACTCTCTGAGAGGTCCAAAAAGACATGAGCCCTCACATCAAAAACTCTAACATCGACAATAACATCTACATAGATGGCCCACATATCTTCCGGTGTATCGCACGCCTCTCTCTCTTCCTCTCTGATGGCTCACGCCTCAGTAGCCGCTCCTGCTTGCCGCGGGCCCAGTCCAGGACCTGGCAACACAGTGAGAACTCAGCCGGATTTTGCCCAGAGCGAGTCTTTCCAGAGTTCGTCCTCCAGAAAGCCCTCTCTTACCCCCCCCACCCTCAGAATTCCGAATATGCCATTGGCTTGTGGAAGGCCTTGGCGAAGCGCCGCTTCAGCTCGTCCAGCTCCAGACGCAGGGCGTACTGCGAGAAGGCCGCTGCCGCCTCACGGGAGCCATCCGGACGCGCTGATGCGGATCCGGCACATCCCGGACCAATGTGACTATTGTGACCAATCCATACGGATCAGTGCGATGCGCAACGACCCAATCGACGCACCGATGCTACCGGCTGCAGGCCACTACAGCAATGGGCGCACCTGTCCACGACTACCAACCTTGACCTAACCACATCCCGCCAGAGCATGCAGCTGCGGTAGTGAGGCGCTGCCCATCTTGGCCCAGGAGAGCTCCTGGACATGTGGGCAGAGGGCTCCCTTAGTAAACTTGCATTTCGTAAACCGGTTGATGACGTGCGTTCCGTGCACTAGCTTCAACCTTGCCTGAGAGCCGGTCGGGCTCAGACTCGCATTGCATCGCAGCCTGGGAGGATCTATCCCTCTCAGCATTCGAAGAGATTTCGGTGAGGTCAGTTGTGGGTCCCAATGGCCGAGCCTCTCCGTGATCTCTTCTGGCTGCCCTCCGTTGGCCAAAAAGGCCTTCACGGCGCTGCTGGAGACGCCCAGCAGCCTCAAGCGTCCAAGAGCGTCCCGAAGCGTCCCGAAGCGTCCCGAAGCGTCCGAAGCGTCCGCATCCGCGCGCTGAGGGCCCAGCCGGAGTAGGGAGGGCATCGAGTCCTGGGCAGCCACGAACTCGGGGGTGGCCTGGCGAGAGACTCGCCGCACTCCGCACTCTCTCGGCAGTGCTAACCCCTGCCTTGGAAAGGATCCAAATGAAGAAGGTGGCGAGCCTCTGAGTCCGGAGGAGCCCATCGTCCAAGTCGCCCCCCTGAAATGGGTCGACTGTGGCCACCTGCACCTTGCGATGCCGGACTCCATTGCAAAGCAAATGCAAGGGGCCCGGGGCCCTCACCGCTTGGAGCAGCAAACGCTGAGGCACTCCTGAAACCATCTGCTGCGCCAGGTCCTCAAGCTCAGGTCTCGAAGGATTTAACTTCTGAGTCTTCGAACGGGTCTTTCGCTGCGACTCGCCGCGACTCGCTGACTCGTGACTCGCTGACTCAAAACTCCTGAAGCGACTTGGTACGCTTCAAGGGAGCAGGCGTGGAGACCACCTGCGCGCTGGGCGAACTTTTTGGGTCTCTCGTTGCGCACCGTGTCCGCCTCCAAAAAGCGCCCCAGGAAGGGCGAAAGGAAAGAGCCCACCGAGTTGGCCAACGCATTCAGCACCAGCAGCACCTGGTTCTCCTGAGCTTGAATTCACCGAACAGTAATGGCGCGGGCCCTGCACGTTTTTGTCGGCATGCCCCGTATGCTTTGATTCCCCTTGCCGGGTCCAGAGCGCCACCGTCCGCGTCCTGGGCTGGAGAAGCGATTCGAAATGTGTCGAGATATGTCGAGACTGCGAGCGTCCTGGGCCAAGTCCAGCAGTGGCGGCACAATGTCGTTCAGCTTGCTCAACATACCGCGGCCCAGGCAGGTCACGATCGTCTCCACCTAGTCACAGACGGCGCTGCAAGTGTTTGCTGTTGTATGTTCATGACAATTCATATCCTGCCACAGTGGCTTCATGAACAACCTCCATCTGGTGGGTGTTATGCTGTGTACGACGGCATGAACACGTGAGCGCCCATAGCCCAAGTCAGACTATGTTCGTCGAAAGTAATAGCCCATCCGGCACTTCAGACCTCGCCCGGACTTTTCTCGGGTCCCGTGCGCACTGACAGCAAGCCACCCCTGCATCAGGCCTCAGATGGCCAGGCCGTCAAGGCATCGAGTCTGAGGAATTGAGGCCCCGGCTTTTGCGCCAAGAAGCTGCCGGCCTTCGGCAGCAATTTCACCAAGGGCCCCGCCCTCAGAACGGCAGACGTTGCCCAGCCGTTTCGCCGTTGCTCCGGGCAGCGGGCACATGGCTGCGAGAGAAGCGACAAATGTCGTCCAGGAGGCGCCAGGCCGTTGGCACTGCATCACCTCTCCATCTGAAACGAAATACGAAAGGGAAGTCTGTGAAGTCTCAGCACAACCGCCGGCCCGCCTGACAAGAATCGCTTGCTCACGTGCTGGATCACCAGTTGACACAGCGGGGCGCTCTGAGCGCCAGGGCCCTGGCTGACAGTGCTGTCGGTGCATCGAGCCAATATGGTGCCGTCTCAACCATCTGGGACCAAAGAGCGTGACCCCAGCCCCCACTTGCCTCGTCATCCTCCTCTGCCTCTGCGCCCTCTGAGCCCTCTTTTCGTAGCTCCCGCCGGTCCTTCAAAGCCTGCGCCAATGACGCGGGCCACATGTCGCAGAAGCTGCTGTTTGGACTACAAACCGGCCATGACGCCTTTGATCAACAATGTATGACCCCTCGAATGACTAGTGTAGCCATTCACCGGAAAACCTGCAAAACGCAACAGAACAGATCTGAGTGCCCCACTGCCGCTGCAGATCCCATGATGGAGCTAGAGAGATGCAGAGAGAAGTCCTGAGACCCAAAGCTCCAAGCTAGGCACCACTTGTCACGGGGGTTGCGTCCTCGTCCTCCAGCAAGCCCTCATTCTTTGGGGCCTTGCCCTTCACACCTCTCGAAATGCTGGCAGGGGTCCACCGCTTGACTTTCCCAAGATAGACCTAAACCCAGACGTTCTCCTTCTGGGGGGAATGAACAACATTTTTGGGTATAAGTGTGCCAGTCCAAAAGTCGAACCCTGGCCGGCAAGGAATCAAAATGAATGATGCAATGATGGGAACGCCGCCACTCGACGTGCTGAGATGCATCACCTCTGGGCCCTGCGCCCAGCGACAAGCAGAGGGCTCGAAAGAAGGTCAGCGGGTGATTCACGGCCAGTGACCTGCGCGAGCCCGATGCAAGTCCCGAACATCCCAGAAAAGCCAGAGAAAAACCAGAAAAGCCAAAAAGCTTTCCATCAACCGAAAACGATTCCCCGATCTTGATGTTGCGTCGCTCGAGGTAAGGCCTCATCAGTAGGCCCCGAAGGGCGCTGGCCCTGCGCCGGCACTCCGCCTCACGATGCGCTGGCCATGCGATGGCCATGCGATGGCCATGCGTTGAACCCTGGCCTGCTGTGGGCCCCCGGGCGAGCGAGTCAAGGCAGCCTGGACGGAAGACTATCTCCTGTTCTGAGGTTTCCCCCTCGTGGTCTTTTAAAGGGAAGCCAAACGGAAAACCACCATTTTGGGGGGTCCCCAAAAAACAGACACACCCAATATGGAGTTCCAAGATTTCGGTGCCAAGTTCAAATGCCATACCGTCCGCGGAAGTGCGCCTCCGCGATGCTTAGCGCGCGAGCGCCATGGCAAAGTGCGGCCACCACGCCGCTCAGGTCCTCGGAACCCTCCGCAGCAATCTCCATGAAGGCCGCCGTCTCCGCCTCGAAACATAATATGGCCCTGTTGGTCAATGTTGAACAACCGGACGGGAGGTTTTGGTCCATTCCATTTATCAGGGTTCCATTTTGGGTACGCATTTTTGACCCGCACCCATATCTAGATGAAGTACCGGAAGCTCGTTTCTTTGGCATCCTTTCGTTTCACTCTCCGGCCTCGCCCTGGTCTAAGTCGTCAGGCAAACCGTGCCTGACACTTGCTGCCCAGGCCGAAGTATGCGCATGCCTCATGTGCCAAGCGGCTCTGACAAGAAGCGGCTGGCAACGCTGAAGCCTTGGCCTTGGCTCTCCGAGCGTGCAATACGCATGAAACGTTGATGTTCAACTCAGGCTTACAGCTATGCTCAGTTTGCGCAGGGAGCGGACCGAGAACTCTGAAGCGCTCATCATCGCCCAAATCCTGGCCAATGTGCCCCAGGAGCTTCCAAGGCAATCCAAGAAGCAACCATCCCTTCCTCCATCTCCGGCAGTAAAACGCTCCAGGAAAGCTCTGAGCCGATCCTTGCAAGAAACTTGCCGCAACTGCACTGCCAACGAGAAGTTGGATGGGGCTGCGACATCTTTGATGATAGCGCCGACAACGTCAGAAGCAGCATGCTGAAGGCATGATACCTGTCCCATCAGCTACATGCTTGCAGAAAAGCAGTTCTAAGATTCTAAGAACTGAACACCATACCTTTGGACCATACCCCGACCAGTTTTGGCACAGTTTTCAAGGTTTTAGCCTACTCCAATTTGCATCACGCAGGTTTTTGCTATGCACTTTCTGTGGCCGGTGAAGGGTCAACGCAAAGTGAAAAAGGTGAGAGCTTTCAAAGAACTGTTTACCAATTCTGCGCCTGATTTGATCCCTTGCTGTGGCCAGCATGGTTCTGCACATGATGGAAACCCGGATCAGCTTTTGTAAACTGCAGTGAAAGCTGTTCCGACCAATCCTGGGACCTGTCCCACCGAAAATGCACTTGTTGTGGGAAACTATGGCATGGCACTGCGCTCGGCTTCCCCCCTTCACTAGGTCCCCAGCTTCAGGGTCCGGAATGTGTGTTTTGATGGAATGGTGGGGTTGGGGTATGCTCAAGTCAGGCTGCGTATGCCGTGGAAATTGGGCCCTGATTTGAGCATACCCCAAATTGGCAAGGTTCGGGGTATATTGTTAATGTTTCCGGGAGAAAAGACTCCCAAACCGCCCCCAACTCCTGTTCCCAGGATTGGAGAATTGAGGACATGGCTACCCTTGGGGCGTCCCCTGGGGCCTAAACTAACCCCGTGCTTACCCTTGTTCGCAAGCCGAAATGAGTTCTCATCATCACCGAAAATTAACGTAGCAGCTTTAATCCCAGGCCTGTTTGCAGAGTCCATCAGAGCAAGTTAAACCCTCGCTGCGCCCTTGGCTGTCCCTAATCGAATTAATAGCTTTGCACCTTACCTTGCGAGCATCATTGTCAAACATGCCCAAAATAGCCCAAAATATGCTAAAACACGTATTTTTGGGGTATGCTCCAAAGGAATGGTCCTGGGTTCTTAGAAACATACAGCTTGCGTCACAGACAGAACAAAGCTTTGTCTCCGGATCTAGCACATGTGATCTTTGACCATCATGCTGCGGCTGCATTCTTCCCCTTTGCTTCGCCTTCTGGCCAGCTTCTATGCTGACCACGGCCCCTTGCTGCACGGCGCATCAGCTGGTAGTGCATGTGTTGACTTCAACACGGTGATTCTGAGTGGAGTGATTTGATTGCATGTTCTCATCCCAGCACCTTGCGCGTTCGTCTTGCGAGCACAGCGGCAAGCCCACATCTCAATCTCCCATATCGACAAAGCATGTTGCTCTCCAGATCTTGCCCAACATCTTCCCCACGCAAGCCAGCCGCGAAAACCCTTCATCAATCAAGCAAGCCGAACATCATATCTCTCACGATTCGCAGCGCTCAGATACAGCTTGCGTCACAGACAGAACAAAGCTCTGTCTCCGGATCTAGCACATGTGATCTTTGATCATCATGCTGCGGCTGCATTCTTCCCCTTTGCTTCGCCTTCTGGCCAGCTTCTATGCTGACCACGGCCCCTTGCTGCACGGTGCATCAGCTGGTAGTGCATGTGTTGACTTCAACAAGGTGATTCTGAGTGGAGTGATTTGATTGCATGTTCTCATCCCAGCACCTTGCGCGTTCGTCTTGCGAGCACAGCGGCAAGCCCACATCTCAATCTTCCATATCGACAAAGCACGCTGCTCTCAAGATCTTGCCCAACATCTTCTCCACGCAAGCCAGCTGCGAAAACCCTTCATCAATCAAGCAAGCCGAACATCATCTCTCACACAATTCGCAGCGCTCAGATACAGCTTGCGTCACAGACAGAACAAAGCTCTGTCTCCGGATCTAGCACATGTGATCTTTGATCATCATGCTGCGGCTGCATTCTTCCCCTTTGCTTCGCCTTCTGGCCAGCTTCTATGCTGACCACGGCCCCTTGCTGCACGGTGCATCAGCTGGTAGTGCATGTGTTGACTTCAACACGGTGATTCTGAGTGGAGTGATTTGATTGCATGTTCTCATCCCAGCACCTTGCGCGTTCGTCTTGCGAGCACAGCGGCAAGCCCACATCTCAATCTCCCATATCGACAAAGCACGCTGCTCTCCAGATCTTGCCCTACATCTTCCCCACGCAAGCCAGCCGCGAAAACCCCTTCATCAATCAAGCAAGCCGAACATCATCTCTCACACAATTCGCAGCGCTCAGATACAGCTTGCGTCACAGACAGAACAAAGCTCTGTCTCCGGATCTAGCACATGTGATCTTTGATCATCATGCTGCGGCTGCATTCTTCCCCTTTGCTTTGCCTTCTGGCCAGCTTCTATGCTGACCACGGCCCCTTGCTGCACGGCGCATCAGCTGGTAGTGCATGTGTTGACTTCAACACGGTGATTCTGAGTGGAGTGATTTGATTGCATGTTCTCATCCCAGCACCTTGCGCGTTCGTCTTGCGAGCACAGCGGCAAGCCCACATCTCAATCTCCCATATCGACAAAGCACGCTGCTCTCCAGATCTTGCCCAACATCTTCCCCACGCAAGCCAGCCGCGAAAACCCCTTCATCAACCAAGCAAGCCGAACATCATCTCTCTCACGATTCGCAGCGCTCAGATACAGCTTGCGTCACAGACAGAACAAAGCTCTGTCTCCGGATCTAGCACATGTGATCTTTGATCATCATGCTGCGGCTGCATTCTTCCCCTTTGCTTCGCCTTCTGGCCAGCTTCCATGCTGACCACGGCCCCTTGCTGCACGGTGCATCAGCTGGTAGTGCATGTGTTGACTTCAACACGGTGATTCTGAGTGGAGTGATTTGATTGCATGTTCTCATCCCAGCACCTTGCGCGTTCGTCTTGCGAGCACAGCGGCAAGCCCACATCTCAATCTCCCATATCGACAAAGCATGTTGCTCTCCAGATCTTGCCCAACATCTTCTCCACGCAAGCCAGCCGCGAAAACCCTTCATCAATCAAGCAAGCCGAACATCATATCTCTCACGATTCGCAGCGCTCAGATACAGCTTGCGTCACAGACAGAACAAAGCTCTGTCTCCGGATCTAGTGTGATCTTTGATCATCATGCTGCGGCTGCATTCTTCCCCTTTGCTTCGCCTTCTGGCCAGCTTCTATGCTGACCACGGCCCCTTGCTGCACGGTGCATCAGCTGGTAGTGCATGTGTTGACTTCAACACGGTGATTCTGATTGCATGTTCTCATCCCAGCACCTTGCGCGTTCGTCTTGCGAGCACAGCGCAAGCCCACATCTCAATCTCCCATATCGACAAAGCGCTGCTCTCCAGATCTTGCCCTACATCTTCCCCACGCAAGCCAGCCGCGAAACCCCTTCATCAATCAAGCAAGCCGAACATCATCTCTCTCACGATTCGCAGCGCTCAGATACAGCTTGCGTCACAGACAGAACAAAGCTCTGTCTCCGGATCTAGCACATGTGATCTTTGACCATCATGCTGCGGCTGCATTCTTCCCCTTTGCTTCGCCTTCTGACCAGCTTCTATGCTGACCACGGCCCCTTGCTGCACGGTGCATCAGCTGGTAGTGCATGTGTTGACTTCAACACGGTGATTCTGAGTGGAGTGATTTGATTGCATGTTCTCATCCCAGCACCTTGCGCGTTCGTCTTGCGAGCACAGCGGCAAGCCCACATCTCAATCTCCCATATCGACAAAGCATGTTGCTCTCCAGATCTTGCCCAACATCTTCTCCACGCAAGCCAGCCGCGAAAACCCCTTCATCAATCAAGCAAGCCGAACATCATCTCTCTCACGATTCGCAGCGCTCAGATACAGCTTGCGTCACAGACAGAACAAAGCTCTGTCTCCGGATCTAGCACATGTGATCTTTGATCATCATGCTGCGGCTGCATTCTTCCCCTTTGCTTCTGCCCGGATCTAGCACATGTGATCTTTGATCATCATGCTGCGGCTGCATTCTTCCCCTTTGCTTTGCCTTCTGGCCAGCTTCTATGCTGACCACGGCCCCTTGCTGCACGGCGCATCAGCTGGTAGTGCATGTGTTGACTTCAACACGGTGATTCTGAGTGGAGTGATTTGATTGCATGTTCTCATCCCAGCACCTTGCACGTTCGTCTTGCGAGCACAGCGGCAAGCCCACATCTCAATCTCCCATATCGACAAAGCACGCTGCTCTCAAGATCTTGCCCAACATCTTTTCCACGCAAGCCAGCCGCGAAAACCCCTTCATCAATCAAGCAAGCCGAACATCATCTCTCTCACGATTCGCAGCGCTCAGATACAGCTTGCGTCACAGACAGAACAAAGCTCTGTCTCCGGATCTAGCACATGTGATCTTTGATCATCATGCTGCGGCTGCATTCTTCCCCTTTGCTTCGCCTTCTGACCAGCTTCTATGCTGACCACGGCCCCTTGCTGCACGGTGCATCGGCTGGTAGTGCATGTGTTGACTTCAACACGGTGATTCTGAGTGGAGTGATTTGATTGCATGTTCTCATCCCAGCACCTTGCGCGTTCGTCTTGCGAGCACAGCGGCAAGCCCACATCTCAATCTCCCATATCGACAAAGCATGTTGCTCTCCAGATCTTGCCCAACATCTTCTCCACGCAAGCCAGCCGCGAAACCCCTTCATCAATCAAGCAAGCCGAACATCATCTCTCTCACGATTCGCAGCGCTCAGATACAGCTTGCGTCACAGACAGAACAAAGCTCTGTCTCCGGATCTAGCACATGTGATCTTTGACCATCATGCTGCGGCTGCATTCTTCCCCTTTGCTTCGCCTTCTGGCCAGCTTCTATGCTGACCACGGCCCCTTGCTGCACGGTGCATCAGCTGGTAGTGCATGTGTTGACTTCAACACGGTGATTCTGAGTGGAGTGATTTGATTGCATGTTCTCATCCCAGCACCTTGCACGTTCGTCTTGCGAGCACAGCGGCAAGCCCACATCTCAATCTCCCATATCGACAAAGCACGCTGCTCTCAAGATCTTGCCCAACATCTTTTCCACGCAAGCCAGCCGCGAAAACCCCTTCATCAATCAAGCAAGCCGAACATCATCTCTCTCACGATTCGCAGCGCTCAGATACAGCTTGCGTCACAAACAGAACAAAGCTCTGTCTCCGGATCTAGCACATGTGATCTTTGATCATCATGCTGCGGCTGCATTCTTCCCCTTTGCTTCGCCTTCTGGCCAGCTTCTATGCTGACCAAGGCCCCTTGCTGCACGGTGCATCAGCTGGTAGTGCATGTGTTGACTTCAACACGGTGATTCTGAGTGGAGTGATTTGATTGCATGTTCTCATCCCAGCACCTTGCGCGTTCGTCTTGCGAGCACAGCGGCAAGCCCACATCTCAATCTCCCATATCGACAAAGCACGCTGCTCTCCAGATCTTGCCCAACATCTTTTCCACGCAAGCCAGCCGCGAAAACCCCTTCATCAATCAAGCAAGATTCGCAGCGCTCAAATACCCACTTTTGAGTATGCCTGTTGAGTTTCATTGCCAGTGGGTTGTCGCTCTTTCTTTCTTGTCGATGTAGCGTGCCTGCTTCCTGGATCCACGGAGGTGAGGACTTCCAAGGCCTGCGTTGGCAAACTCGGCACGTCCTTCGAGTGCGGGGCCAGCTGCGAGTGCCAACATGGCGGCACCTCCTCTACCGCCACGTCCTGTCACATTGGGTCGTGCCAGAGTGAAGTCGCCTGAATCCGGGTGCCTCAGAGCTGGGTGCGGTCAAGGCCTCGAGTTCCTGGCGAGATGGAGCTCATTCGAACACGGCTCGATGCAAGTGCAGCTCCGGGTGAGAGTCAAAACAAACCGCACAAAAACAATTAAAACAATGGTCGGTTCAAAGGATCATGCAATGTCGCTTTGTCACAACATGTCGCTCTGTCGGGCCTCTTCCACCTCTTCTGCTTCCGGCGTCCGGCGCTTTGTCTTTCGCCTTGCCCCCCAGTATTGAGCTTTGAGAGCTGTGTGCCTTTGACTGCTACCAAGTCAGCATGCTTGTGGGTGCCGGTTGGAAATAGCAAAAGACCTCGAACCATCAGGGTCTTTCTGGCTCGGGTGCGCCTCTTCTTTGGGGGCACCTGCGGTTGTCTGGCCTTGTGCACCTCGCAAGCTGGTCGCCTCTGAAGTGTGCTTGGAAAGCTCAGGCACTGGCCAGAAGCAAGAGAATGGTGAAGTCCGCAGATGCCCTGGCCATGGGCCAGCCCGAGGGTTCGATCTTCGGGCTGGCCGGCTGGCCGGGGAGCTCCGTGCCTAATGCCGGAACTCTGCGCCAAGGCCAAGCAGCTGGAGGCGTTCACCTGGCAACGGCGAGTGTCTCGCAGGGCAAGTGTCCAAAGTGCAAAAAGCGAAAAGCGCAGAAGGCGAAGGGCGGGTTTCTCTGAGGCAGATCGACGCCTCGACGAGTTCGAAGACGGTTTGCAGCAAGCCCCGCAGGCGCACCTGCAAGGCTGACTTAACCTTCAGTTGAGGGGCTTCACATGTCGACAAGGAGATGGCGGCCTGGGCGAGAAACGGCCAAGTCTCCTCGTCGCCCCCGGGATTCCTGGCATGTCAGAGCTGCCCCCAGCTCGAAAAGGGTCGGAGGGTTGACGGTCCCAGCCTCCACAGCCTTCGAATGTTGCCTGCGCTAAGCATCTCTCCCTTTCAGCTGAGCTGCATTGGCCAGACATCAAAATTTGGAATGCATAGAGGCTCAATCAATCCAACCAAACCCTTCCCCCCTCTCTGACACGATCTGCGCCCTAGCCTTTCAGAAGCGTCATCAGGTTTGGACGCAGGCGCTTGGCCTCACCGATGCCGAAAGCTCAACCACCTACAGGCCTGCGCCAGCTTGACTGTGAGACCGTTGGGCCAAAAGGCCCAAAAGACGGGGGCTCTGGCATGAAGCCGCAAAGCTTTCTGTGCGGTGGACAGCGGCGCTGGCGGCTCTCCGGCAGGAGCCTCAGGCAAGTTCACATGCGAGCTCCATGCCAACCCCCAGTACGAACAGAAGCACACACGGTCAAACAATGCTCGCTGCTCATCGCTTATGCATCTTGCTTTGGGCGGGCTTGGAGTGATCTGAGGGTTTGATCGAGATGGCTTTAGGGGTTAGTTACCTTCAGGCTTTAGGGCAAGCAATTGTTTAGGGTGGGCTTTGGGTGGGCTAAGGGCTGGTATAGTGTTGCATTATGGGTTTGGATTCGGCTTGGGCAGTTCAGAGTGAGTTTAGGACTGCCTTGGTTTTCTGGTCGGCTTGAAAGCGGGGTTAGGCTTGAGAGGTTAGGTCCTGAAAGCGAAGTCTCGGGCACGGGCCACCAGCGCCAGCGCACCGCAGCACCGCAGCACCGGAGCGAGGCTTTTGCCCTGCGACGCCTGGCGGATGACGCCTGCCTCTTAGTGCCTCTTCGGACGCATCGAGACATGAGACATCTGACGGAAGCTAAAAACTTTCAGCTCGTGGCCTCGTCAATGGCCTCGCACACTGCCGGCACGATGCTGCCCACATCAGCCTATCGGAGCGGAGTTTCGGGCACCGTGAATGCGCTTGTCCGTGTCCTGCAAACCCGCTCCCCCTTGTCAGGCAGCCCCTGCTGCGACACGCTGGCCCCTGGTCTGAAATCAGCCCGGTTGGGGAGAAGTATGTACAATGGGCCAACAGCCCAATGGGACTGGCAGTCGCTTGCTGCAAGCCATCCCCAGGCTTGCTCTGAATTCACTCGCGCCCTCGAGCTCAGCAGATCCGAGCACTCTTCTGGTCAGAGTCTGCATGAGGCACCTGCTGAGGATGAGCAGGAAATATCACAAACGCACGCGTGGTTTTCTCATGAAATGGTGCCTGAGTGCACCCCATCCATGGCAAATTTGAGACCTCCGCTGGCACAAAGCAACATTCAGGGCTATGTTAGCGGCAACTTTCATGCCAAGACCCCGCCTTAGCTGCAGAGATGCGGTATGCGGGGTCGGGGCAAAGCAGTGCCCCGCAAAGGGATCGCAGCTCCGCCTCAAGTGCGGAAGCAACTGGAAGAAGCACAGCACAGCTCTGGCACAGCTGTGCAACGCCAAGAGGACGTAAATACTAAGCACCGTGCCGAGTACGCCTTGGGCAAGGGCTTCATCACACCCTCAAGGATTTTCATGGTCACCGCCAGCGCATTGCTGCCTGAGCGAAGCATCGAGAGAGAAGGGGCAGAGAGAGGAGCACAGCACTCAGCACACTCACGCAAAACAAAAAAGAGGGCCGCGCGCCTGGGAAAGGCAGCTCCAGAGCGCAGAGTTCATAGAGGATCACCTGAGCATTAAAGGATCTTCCACTTGGCGCGGTTCCCACGCCAAGGCACCCCCAAGGACCAGCAGTCGGAGGCTGTAGTGGACCGGCCACCATCGCAAAGCTCGGGCGACATGTAGTCAATGGTTCCAACCTCAAGGAGCACCAGTCAAGTCATTGCTTGGCCTGGCCGGCCAGGCCCGCAATTGGCAGCCAACAGGCTAACAAGGCTAGGCCACTGGCAAGTCGTGCTCCATCAGTGTAGTGGCCCTGACCCTCCGCCACACCAAAGTCGCCCACCTGGTTGTGACAAAAAAACACCAGCATAGACCCCAGATAGCACACCACGGCTACGAACCATGACGCAGCATCATAATAATTCCCGCGGCATGATGATGATTTTGACAGCATCTTGGCGATGTTGACAGCATCATGAAAATACCACTACTACTCAGCCGCTACATAGAAGCTCATCAGCAAAACGATGATGTTGACAGGATGATGCTGAGACACCAGCCACGTACGATTCCGCGCTACATATCTAGCAGAAAAAAGGCAGAGACGACGTCCTGATGAGTTCGACAGCATCATGATGATGCGGACAGCATCATGACGATGCTCACAGCATCATGGTGGTGGCAAAGGCAGCATCCTGATGATACCACAGCCACGAATCATCGTGTAACGAAAGTCAGCATCATCCCGATGTTGACAGCATTATGCCACGAACCATAACGCGGCATTGCAGCGATTGCAGCAGCATCATGATGTGGTTGACAACATGTGGTGGACAACATCATGATGATACACCAGCCACGAACCATTACGCGCGACAGTTAAAGCAGCAACAACGTCCGAATCGGTTCAACACCATCATGATGCTGCGGACAGCATCATGATGCTGCGGCCGGCATCATGATGATGCTGCGACAACCGCGACCCAAACAGCACCCGCCCTAGCACCCTGCCACCAGCCCGCCGGCAATCTCCGACGTACAACACCCCAAACAGTACCCCAAAACAGCTGCATCAGCTCCCCAAACTGCATGTGGCCATCAATCTTGCAAGAATGCGCCGGCACCATCACCAGCACCTCAAACAGCACCCGAAACTGAGTGCCCCCCCGGTGTCCATCAGCGCCTTTAACAGCACAGGCACCAGCCTGCATGCCCCCTCCACCAGCACCCGAAACTGCATGCCCCTTAGTACCCGGCCATCAATCTCGCAAAACACCTCCCCCAGCACTCAACTACATGCCCCCTATTTCGCAAAGCGGCACCTCCACCAGCACCCGAAGCTGCATGACCCCTAGCGCCCGGCCGTCAATCTCGCAAAACAGCACCTCCACCAACACTCCAAACTACATGCCCCCTATCTCAAAGCGGCGCCTCCACCAGCACCCGAAACTGCATGCCCCCTAGCACCCCCGCCGTCAACCTCGCAAAACAGCACCTCCACCAGCGCCCGAAACTGCATGCCCCCTAGCACCAACCTCGCAAAACAGCACCTCCACCAGCACCCGAAACTGCATGACCCCTAGCGCCCGGCCGTCAAGCTCGCAAAACAGCACCTCCACCAGCACTCCAAACTACATGCCCTAGCACCCGGCCGTCAATCTCGCAAAACAGCACCTCCACCAGCACCCCAAACCACATGACTCCTAGCACTTGGCCGTCAATCTTGCAAAACAGCACCTCCACCAGCACCCCAAACCGCATGCCCCCTAGCACCCGTCCGTCAATCTCGCAAAACAGCACCTCCACCAGCACCCCAAACTACATGACCCCTCGCGCTTGGCCGTCCAACACCCCAAACTGCATGCCCCCTAATCCCGCAAAGCGGCACCTCCACCAGCACCCCAAACTGCATGCCCCCCAGCACCCGGCCCTCAATCTCGCAAATCACTTTCCCTTCTTTAATAGAAGTTAGAACCCTTATAGCTTTCAGCTATCTGGGGAATTACGCATGCGCGCACACACACACATGGAAAAGAAAGACCATCAGGGCTCGCCTTCACGACGCCCTGCTGGGTGAGGAAAATGTTTGAGGACTTGAGATCTCCTTGCTCAGGGACTACGTTTACCAATGAAACGAAATCGAATCAAGGCGGGTCTCGGTGAAGAACCCCCGAGGCATGGAGGTACTCCACAGCATGCACTATTTGCACGAAGACGCCCCTGATCGACGCCTGAAGACACATTCAAGCTCTTCACTGGATCGCTCGCCCTTCGGCTGGCCTCCGCAAAGCCACCACACTCCTCCAGAGTGTCGCACATCCAGGGATTCACCAATACAGATCCTGATGGATCTTGACCGATAATATATATATATATACTAACAACGCTCTGTTAAAGCTGGATTGATATTGTAAATACCTGAAGACCTGTGTGTGACAGCGCGGCACTGTTGTTTCCAGGAGGCAAGCTGTAACTCTACTGTATGTAGGCTCAAGGCCTTGATCATACAGATGTGCAAGGGCATGTACAAGAGGGGATGTATATTAACACTCCACCTTGGATTGATGTATTCCTTCATCAAGACAAACAGTTGTGCTCTAGCTTGTCGAGGTGATGTAAAATTGTTATCAGCTCTACTGACTGTTTCAATTTGTACAACGGTTCCTCTAATGTGTCGAGCGTCTGTACAGACTGCATGTGCCACTTGATGTCTCCAAGGTGTAGAATGCAACACTTTGGTTCCCCAAAGCCGGTGTGCCAAAAATCGGCGATTACTGTGTCAGCAGTGTGGATCCTGCTTTCACTCCTGTAATGTACTCATTGTACACCTGTGCCTTTGTTGCAGCGTAGTTCATGTAGAACAAATGTTGCTGCTCGAGGATGTAGTCAATGTGGCCCGGATGTCCTGGCACTGCCTGTCCCTCAATCGTGCCAAGTGTGTTGAGACTGTTTGCATCCTGCATCGAGATGTGCTTCACCAATGTCACCTGATGTGCAGGTGGCAGATGTTTGATGCTGCCAACTCCCATCAAGGACAATGCCTGTGCCACTGTGGCATGTCTGCGGCATGTGTCCTCATCTGTTGCGAGTTGCTCGAGGTTCACGCAGGCGTTGGATGTACCCTGTGTTCCAATTGAACTTCATGTAAATCCCGAGCAGGCCGTTGTTGCCGGTGTACTTGAAAACCTGATGTTTAGACAGCTCATCTTGTGTCTGCATCCACGTCTTGTTCATGTGAATTTGCATGTGTGCTGCACTGTAGCCCCGATTGAAGAAATTAATGTAGCCGCGGGATGCCCGCTCGGCAATGTGCCTCGCATCCAGCTGTACCGTGGCCACAATGAAGGTGTCGAGGTGCTGTGTCCTGCATGTCCCGACAGAAATGTAATTCAGAAGGGTTGTGACAGCCTCGAAAGGGGAGCTGTTCAGCACGATGTACTCGACTTCTGGGCAACGTGCCCAGCCATGGATGTGTTTCAGCTCACCATTCTCTGTCCAAGATGTGAACTCCTCAAATGTCATTGCAATGTACATCATGTTGGTCTTGTTCTGGATGGTGTCCATGTGGATCCCATCCAATGTGCGCAAGGGCTGTTTCCTAGTGATGTTCTCCTCAGTGTAGCCCAAAGATGTAAGGCTTATTGCATCCCATGTCCTCGCCACTGTGACCTCTGTGGCCGGGATGTACTCAGCGATCCTTGTGAGTCCTGACATCGCCATTGTGCACCTTCAATGTACAGGGGTGTGTCTCCACAAAATGTAAAATGGCTGCGACATGTATCAAAGACATTGTCTGAAACATGTATGAAGCCTCATGCAGTAAAAATGTACGCGAGGATGTAAAAGGTGTGGTCAAAGATGAACTCAAAGTTGTGTACCCAAAACCAGAAAGGTTGTATCATCTCCAGGGCACGTCCATGGCTGTACCTAACCTAAAGCTAAAACATGTGTGCCGGCCGTTTAGTTGTGAAACATACACGTGTGTCAACTGTGCAACTGTTGTTTAACATACTGTGCAACTGTGTGAAACTGGTGTTGTGTGGCCTCAAAGGCCAACGTTGTACAAGTGCTTGTTGAGTGTGTCGCAGCTGACAAACTTTGTCAGCAGGTCTGATGGGTTGTCTTCAGACCTCACTTTGTGCATTGAGATGATTCTGCTTTTGACAAGTTGTTGTATGAAGAGGTGTCGTAGCTCGATGTGTTTTGTTTTCTTTGATGTGCCTTCTCTCATTGATATTGATTTTGCTGCGCTGCTGTCTGTGTGTATCCTGATGTTGATGCGTACCTCAAATGCTTCTTTTATGAAGTTGCCGATGTAGAGGCTTTCCTGTGCTGCTGTACCAATTGCGTACAGTTCTGATTCTGCTGATGAAAGTGCTATTGTGGCTTGTGTTCATAATGTACTGCTGCTCCAAAGAAGTACAGTACAAATCCTGTTGTGCTCGTTGTTTCACATGATGCCCAATTGGCATCTGTGTATTTGTCAATGTTGAGTGGTATTCGCTTGTCCTGTGTTTGCATCTTTGGTCGCAAGTTGTGTCGCATGTGCCTTGTGCCCTTAAGGTACCTGATCATGTGCTTGAGCTTCTTGTTGTCAAACTGTGTTGGTGCCTGTAATGGTCTTGCTAGCTCTTTTGCTCCATAGCTGATGTCTGGTCGTGTGTATGCTAGCCATTGTATTTTGCCAACAAGCCGCCTGTATCGTTTGTGCTGTTCGTGGTCAAGGGGCGCTTCGTCTTCTGCTGTACCTTTCATGTGTGATACCCCTGGTGATGGTGCTGGGTTGCATGTAGTCATTCCTGACTTTTCCAGGATGATGTCAACATAGTTGTTGTTCAAACTGATGTCGATGTGATCACCTCTGTGTGAGATGTTTCTGCCAAGGAAGTGGATTGTTGATCCAACTGTTAGGTCGCCTGTGTGTCTAAGCAGAACTTCCTTTTGTATTCTGCTGAACAGTGTGTTGATGATGCTTTGTACTCCTATGAATAGGAGATCGTCTACATAGATCATAATGTAGACCAGGCAGTCCTTTGACCTGTAGACATTGCTTTCCGTTGTGCATCTCACCAATTCGAGTGTGACTGTGAGAACGTGTGCTATGTGGTCTTGCCATTGTTTTGGTGATGATCTAAGACCGTAGATTGCTTTGTTTAGCCGCCGCATTATGTGTCTGTTCTCTTCGTTGTAAAACTCGTGTGGTGGTCTCATTACCAGATTGTGTGTGATGGCTGCTGCGTGTAGAAATGCAACACTCACATCTCCTGTACAGACCGACCAGTTGTGCACCAGTGCCATTGTGAGAAGCACTCTCAGAATGCAAAACAATGGTGTACTTGCGAAGAGTAGGTCGTGGTCTGTAACGGGTTCTGTGTAGCCTTTTGCTACTATGCGTGCTCGTACTTCGTTGTGTTTTGGTTTTAGAACCCATCTTGATTCAATGATGTTCGCTTGTTGTTCTGGTGTCATTGTGTTGCCATCAATCTCTGTAAAGACTGATTGTTCTTGCATTTGTTGCACTTCCTTCTTCATGCCTTGTGCTACAAGTTGTGGATCCAGGTCTTCTGTGTCATGTGTGATCGGCTCCAGTAGGATCCTTTCATTTTCGATTTCTTGTGTGTCTTCATTGGAGGTCGTCTCCATTTGTTTACCATCCTTTGTTGTGAACTTGATGGCATTGATTCTCATCTTGCTTTTTGGTTGTTCTGCTGTTGTAGGCCGCTCAAGAGTTTGTCTCTCTGCTGTGGTGCGTTGTTGCTTGCCGGTGCTGCCTTCTGCTATTGTATCATCTCTTTCTCTTGTCTGTGATGTGTGCGGCGGTGCTGGCAATGATTGTCGTTTCTGATTCGCCGGTGATGTAGCCATAGCTGATGTTGGCTGTGCTGTCCTCTTCTGCTTTGGCTGTTGTTCGCTCGACTGTGCTGCGCTTTGTCTCTTGTTCTCTGCTGCCGTGCTTGTTGCTGCATCCTTCTGTGATGTAATTGTTTTGCTTGCTGATGGAATTGTTACTGGTGGTGTGAGAGTCGGTGTGGGCAGTGCTGATGCTGGTGTCTTCCATGGACCTGCGTGTACACAGTCCAATAGTTGCTGGTCGTATTTGTGAGGCATCATTTGCCTTCTGATTGTCCTTGCTCTGACAACCTTGTTGTAGATCCCAATGAGGGATTCGCCTGTAGTTGTGTCCTTGCCAAGCCAGATCCCGTTGTAGAACCTTGGCTCTAGTTTTGGAAAATGTTTTACTGTTGGTAGCATGTGTTGCACCGTCTCACCAAACTCGCACAATGGTGTATGCTGTTCTCTGTTCCATCTGTTGAAGTAGCTTGTGCATCCATTGCTGCGCAAAGCGTACCTGTTCATGATGCATGCACTGTGCCGAACGATCCAAGGCATGAGTGGATGTTTCGTTGGAATGTCTCTGTTGTAGTTTTGCTTGATTTGTGCCTTGAGTGTTCTGATTTGCGCAAACAATGTTCTGTGTGCTCGTTCTACTCCTCCTTGTGATTGTGAACTGTATGCTCCTGAGTTCCGGGTTGCGATGTTGCCGTTCTTGCTTGCTACTGTGGTAATGAGTGCTGTCAGGAAATCTTCCTGATCTGATTGTAGTATTGTGTGTGTGTTGTTCTTCCACACTCAATGAGGAAGTGCTGTAGCTGTGTGACTGCATAGTCGAAGAGCATCCTCTTGTCGGTCAATTGTGTTGCCATGATCATCCCTGATTGGATGTCAGTTGCTGTGAGGATTGGATGTACGTTGTTGTCATCGAAGCCTTTGATGTAGCCGAAGTCGAGTTGTATGATTGGAAGCTTGCTGTGCTGTTTTGGGTGGTTGTTTTGTCTGCCTCTTGATTGTACGCATATCGGACACCAATTCCTGTAAGGGAGGTGTGTAACATTGTGCTCCAAAATCTGTGGTGTGGGTTGCTTGGGTGCCTGTACTGCTTTTGCTCTTGTGCCTTGTTGTTGTTCTTCATCATCTGACTCGAGCTGTGTTGGGAACTCCTGATGTTCCTCAAAGTTTGTCCAGCCTGTCCAAGCTTGTCAGATGTCTTTGCTGGCTGTGTTGCCCATTCATCTTCTATCAATCTTGTGTGTTGTCTTTCTCCTCCAACTGGTTGTACCTTGGTCTGTCTCCAAGGTAAGGGTCGTTTGATGTCTGGCCCGTCGTGTGTCTGCTCTGGTATGTAAAACGCTGTTCTAGGCTCAACATGTCCTCTCTTCCAGCATGGGCCTTCTCTGTACCAGTAGTCTCCTCCAGGGTGTACCTCTGAAGGATGTGGAAGTCCTTGTCCAGCTGCGCCTTTGGTGGTGTGTGGCGCAGGTGTGTCCTGAACTGTTGGTGGTGTTGTTTTCTCTCTAAGCCGTGTGCGCGGTTTGTACTGAATCACTTGCGGTGTCACCCTCTGTGGTGCACTTTTTGGCTGCGTCTTTGTTGCAAGCTGTTGCTGTATTGCCTCTGGCAATGTTGTGCCCTTCTTGATCCTGAATGTTGTCTCTCCTTTCCACATTTGTGGTTGTGCTTTGTTTGGCGCTTCCGTTGTTTGATACTTGTCTTCAAACGTGTTCGTTGTACCATCCTTGAGTCTGATGGTTGTTTTCCTGTAGTCCTCAAGTTGTTCTGCTGGGGCTGGACACTGTGTTCTCGAAGGTGTGAAGAGTGTCTTTCTGTGTTGCCTGTGTACTCTGACAAGTTCACCTTGTGTGTTGAACTGCCAGTAATCTCCTGCATATCCTGTGTCTGCAGGACCTTGTGGTGTCAGTGTTGTGGTCGGTGCTATCATGCCGATCTGTCATTGGTCCGTGTTGTGTATCTGTAGCTTTGTTCCTTTTGGCAATGCTGTGATTCCTGCTTGTAGGAAGAACAGGCCTTTTCTGCTCTCCAGTGTGCTGTTGAATCCTTTGATGTGATGTAGCTTTGGGTTGTCATCCAATGTAAGTTGGAAACCTTGTTCCACCAGCCTTGTAACTGAAAGAATCGGCTGTTTAACCTCACAAACGTAAAATGGTATGACAATTTGTTGTGCGCTGTGATTTGTCACGCAGACCCATCTGTACCCATAAAGCTCGATGTGCTGGTTGGTCACTGTTCTGAGTTGTGGTCCTGTTCCATGCGCAAGCTGGTGTAGTGGAAAGTGTGGCGCAAACCATGGTGGGCATACATGTGTAGCCGCACCGCTGTCAATCATAAGACTGACCCACTTGTTGTCTTCTGAGTGTTGTTGCGCTGCGCCAATCATGGCAATTGTTACTTCTTGTAATCCTGAGATGGGTACTGCTAATGGATCCGCCATTTGTGGTGGCTGTGGTAATGCTAGTTGTTGCATGTGTGTCTGATCCTGGTGGTACCAGTTGTTGTCATGGTGTGACTGACTGTACCAGTCATCTGTCTGGTCATTGGTGTCGAAGTTGCCAGTATCGCAGTTGTAGATCGCCACTCTGCATTGTTTGGCCATGTGTCTATGTTGTGATGTTTCCTGCTTGTAGCTGCAAATGCTGCTGTAGCGGTCCTTTTGTTTCATTGGGTAGCACTGCGATTTTGATTGCATCTGGTAGTAGTGTGTTGTTGTCTTGTTCGTACCTTGAGAGTTGGAACTCCCATGTTGTAAAGCTCTCTTCGAACTTCTGTTCATCAAGTTGTGGTTTGAGCAGCTTTGTAAGGTATCCAATGCTCCTTGTACCAAGAGGTGTGGAATACCTTGCATGTATAAGCCGCCATGTTTCGAATCCGTTGCCTTGCATGTTTTGTCTGCAGATTGTAGATGCTGGTCCATCGCATGTGCTCACTAGGATGTAGTGCAAGTTGTTGCTCAGTTGTATCCATTGCTCTGCAACTTGTTGTGAAGGTGCTGCATTCTCAAGTTGGTCATTTGTAACTGCTCCTGTTGATTGCTCTGACTGTCTAAGCAGTCTGTTGTACTCTGGGTCTTGTAGCCCCAGGTATGCTGTCATCTTGTACTTCCATTCTTCGAAGGTGTTGTATTCGCCATTGAAGCGAGGTGGTGATATCTTGTACTTGTGGATTCCTTCTAGCTGCTGCTGTTGTGGTTGCTGATCTTGTTGTTGTGCCATCATGTTACTCACTACTGTGTACCTCAAACTGTGAGTGCGTGTTGGAGCTCACCCTGGGTAGTGTGGTAGGGTCGTGTACCAGGGATCACTGCTCCGCTACCATGTTAAAGTTGGATTGATATTGTAAATACCTGAAGACCTGTGTGTGACAGCGCGGCACTGTTGTTTCCAGGAGGCAAGCTGTAGCTCTACTGTATGTAGGCTCAAGGCCTTGATCATACTGTATATTAACACGCTCACTCCTGGAGCTCCCGCCGCTGAATCAGGACCTGGCGACTTCGCCACGACTTCGCTACGACTCGAAGCCGCCCGATTCGAGTCACCCAGAGCCTGGAGGTCACCCGCATCGCAGAATTCCGAGGCAATGACCAAGCGCTGCCGGTGGAGGAAGGCCGCGTGGATGCGCAGAACGTTGGGATGCGACAAGGACCGCCTGAGGCGAGGCCGCACGGGGCGCACGGGGCGCACAGGGCTGATCCTTGCGCCGGCAAAGTGGCAGGAGGTGGACTTCCCGCATGGACCGGCGTCGCTGGTCCTCTTCCATGCCTTACACAAACAAGGACCCGGAAGTCCAATGCCCTCGCCGGAAAGAGCGAAATGGGTCCATGGCCAAAACCCTTCCCCAGACTGGCAGAGCCGCCCTGATGCACAAACTTCAGCACGCACTTCTGCCCGTCATGCTGCGCCAGGACCGCCTCTCCGAGTCCCACGTGAAGCAAATTCCGCTGCAGCTCAGAGTAACTCTCCGCGGGCCTGCCTCACCTCCGGCACCACGGCCAAGGCTCTGCAGCAGCTGGAAGTGATGCATCCAGATTTGGGGCTCGTGAGACAAAAGCGATTCCACCAGTGTCTCGAACATTGGCCTTTCCCAAGGGTTTTGCAATGCGATTGCGGTGTAGTGGCACACCCTGAAACTTAGCAACACCCCGACCCTGCTGTCGCTATCGCTGCTCTGGTCGCAGGAGCCAAGAGCTGCGTTGCTCTCGGTTTCCGCATGGACAAAGGAACTATACAGAACACCGCACTGACAGTCGCTACAACCTGAGCGCCGCACTTTGCCATCCTGGAAATCCTGGCTTGAGCAAGTCGCTTCGCCTTCTGAGTCCGGGTATGGCCCGCCCTCACCCTCACCTGGACCTCTTGCCACCGGCCACCTGAATTTTACCGACAGCTGCCCGCCTTTGCCAGCTGCTCGCTGAGCGCTGCCACTGCCAGCAGCAAGGGCTCAACAGCACCTGCAGTGCAATCAACATGATCCTCGCCACAAAAAAACAAAAAGACAAGGCCAAATGGAAAAAAAGACACAAAACACCTCGAGCCCACAGAAAACATTCGGAGAGGAAAACAAACCCAATGGAACAAAAGCACCAGAAGCCCACGGAAAACGAATAAACCTGAAAACACCCCAAGCCCTCGGACAACATCTAAGCATGAAAACAGCCAAACCGCAAGGGAAACAGCTACACTTCAAAACACTCCAAGCCTACTGACAACAACAAAACCTGAAAACACCCCAAGCCCGCGGACAACATCTAAACCTAAAAGCACCCCAAGCCCACGGGCAACAAATAGACCTGAAAAAGCACACCCATGGACAACTTCTAAGCGCAAAAACAGAGTGGCCCGAGAGCAGGCCTCTATCTTGGTCCTTGAGCGCCCTCTTGCCGGCCTGGCTAAGTGTTGCAAGCTTGAGCAGGCACACTTCTCGGCACATGTGCACCAATTCTCTGAAGCCCCTGCGGTCAGCGGGCCAGAGCGATGGCTAACCTCGCAATTCGGCTATACGAATTGGACATGTCGCATCGCGACTTGTCCAGGGGAAGATTGCGATACCAGCTCAATGTCGCGTCTCAGCGACCTTCTTGCTGGAATCGTCTCTGAACATGTCAAGCATTCGGGCGGTGACGGCAAAACCCCCCACGATATTTACGCTGGAGAGGAAGACCGCGGCAAGGGCGCAGCCAACACGGGCTGAAAGTACAGGCCCGCTGAGTTGCAGCATGCCCCCCACCACGATGATGCCGCTGATCGCGTTGGTGACCTTCGAGCGGCAATGCTTTTGGGCAAGCGTTGGGCCAAAAGGTCCGGGCAACCCAAGAAATCGAGACTGTCCCCAGGGTCGACTTCATGACTCTCTTTCCGAGTTGCGCTAATCAGCGGCGTGTGCAGCGCAGGGGTCACACCGGCCACTGTGAAGTGTCCTGCCCAATCCCGAAGCCGCATCCATTCAACTCGAAAGGACTCTCGAGCCGCTCTGGCGAAAGCTTGCAGATTGCAGTCCTATGAGGCAGGAGAGCACAAAGTAGCCCAGATGCGTCACCTCTGCCTCCGGGATATCCACTGCGATTCCCAGGCCCAGCACCACAGCTGCTCCGACGCCCAAAGCCAACTCATCCTTGTGCTCCTGCGAAAGAAAGTGATGCATTTCGAGCCAGTCAGGCGAGTTGAGTGATTGATGGTTGGCGTGTGATTTTCGCTCTCTCAAAAAGAGTTCGCTATCTCTACGTTTCTTTCATGTTATTTTTCTTCGGTTCTGCTTTGAGTGTGAGTCTCCTCGATGAAGCTGATGATGGCGCTGGACTCCTCGGGCGGTGGCACCGGCGTGGGCGTGGCCCCACCGAAGCCTCCCACGTCGTGGGAGGCTTCCGGCGCGGGGGGTGGCCTGGGCAGCGCGGCGCACCGAGTGGCGCACCGAAACTGAGGGCGAAAGCGGCTGAAGGTAGAGAACGGCAAAGGCAGAAGGGGACGCAACGGGACGCAACGGGACGCAACGGGATGCAACGCGACGCAACGGGACGCAACGGGACGCAACGCGACGCAACGGGACGCAACGGGACGCAACGGGATGCAACGCGACGCAACGGGACGCAACGGGACGCAACGGGATGCAACGCGACGCAACGGGACGCAACGGGACGCAACGCGACGCAACGGGACGCAACGGGATGCAACGCGACGCAACGGGACGCGCAACGCGACGCAACGGGACGCAAGGGATGCAACGCGACGCAACGGGACGCAACGGGACGCAACGGGATGCAACGCGACGCAACGGGACGCAACGGGACGCAACGGGATGCAACGCGACGCAACGGGACGCAACGGGACGCAACGCGACGCAACGGGACGCAACGGGATGCAACGCGACGCAACGGGACGCAACGGGATGCAACGCGACGCAACGGGACGCAACGGGACGCAACGGGACGCAACGGGACACAACGGGATGCAGCGCGACGCAACGGGACGCAACGGGACGCAACGCGACGCAACGGGATGCAACGGGATGCAACGCGACGCAACGGGACGCAACGGGATGCAACGCGACGCAACGGGATGCAACGGGATGCAACGGGATGCACCGCGACGCAACGGGACGCAACGGGACGCAACGGGATGCAACGGGATGCAACGCGACGCAACGGGATGCAACGGGATGCAACGCGCCGCAACGGGACGCAACGGGACGCAACGCGACGCAACGGGACGCAACGGGATGCAACGGGATGCAACGCGAAGCAACGGGATGCAACGGGATGCAACGCGACGCAACGGGACGCAACGGGATGCAACGCGACGCAACGGGACGCAACGGGACGCAACGCGACGCAACGGGATGCAACGGGATGCAACGCGAGGCAACGGGATGCAACGGGCGCAACGGGACGCAACGGGACGCAACGGGATGCAACGGGATGCAACGCGACGCAACGGGACGCAACGGGACGCAACGGGACGCAACGGGGTGCAACGGGATGCAATGCGACGCAACGGGACGCAACGGGACGCAACGGGACGCAACGGGACGCAACGGGACGCAACGGGATGCAGCGGGATGCAGCGCGACGCAACGGAACGCAACGGGACGCAACGGGATGCAACGGGATGCAACGCAACGCAACGGGACGCAACGGGATGCAACGCGACGCAACGGGACGCAACGGGACGCAACGGGACGCAACGGGATGCAACGGGATGCAACGCGACGCAACGGGACGCAACGGGACGCAACGGGATGCAACGGGATGCAACGGGACGCAACGGGACGCAACGGGACGCAACGGGACGCAACGGGATGCAACGGAATGCAACGGGATGCAACGGGACGCAACGGGACGCAACGGGATGCAACGGGATGCAACGGGATGCAACGGGATGCAACGGGGTGCACCGGGTGCAACGGGATGCAACGCGACGCAACGGGCCGCAACGGGACGCAACGGGACGCAACGGGATGCAACGGGATGCAACGCGACGCAACGCGACGCAACGGGACGCAACGGGACGCAACGGAACGCAACGGGATGCAACGGGATGCAACGACGACGCAACGGGACGCAACGGGACGCAACGGGATGCAACGGGATGCAACACGACGCAACGGGACGCAACGGGACGCAACGGGATGCAACGGGATGCAACGGGGTGCACCGGGTGCAACGGGATGCAACGGGACGCAACGGGACGCAACGGGACGCAACGGGATGCAACGGGATGCAACGCGACGCAACGGGACGCAACGGGACGCAACGGGACGCAACGGGATGCAACGGGATGCAACGGGACGCAACGGGACGCAACGGGACGCAACGGGATGCATCGGGATGCAACGGGATGCAACGGGATGCAACGGGATGCAACGAGGCGCACCGGGTGCAACGGGGTGCAACGGGACGCGACGGGATGCAACGGGACGCAACGGGATGCAACGGGATGCAACCAGGTGCAACGGGATGCAACGGGATGCAACGGGACGCAACGGGATGCAACGGGATGCAACGGGATGCAAACAATGCAACGGGACGCAACGGGATGCAACGGGATGCAACAGGATGCAACGGGATGCAACGGGACGCAACGGGACGCAACGGGATGCAACGGGATGCAACGGGACGCAACGGGATGCATCGGGATGCAACGGGATGCAACGGGATGCAACGGGATGCAACGGGGTGCACCGGGTGCAACGGGATGCAACGGGACGCAACGCGATGCAACGGGACGCAACGGGATGCAACGGGATGCAACCGGGTGTAACGGGATGCAACGGGATGCAACGGGACGCAACGGGACGCAACGGGATGCAACGGGATGCAACGGGACGCAACGGGACGCAACGGGACGCAACAGGATGCAACGGGATGCAACGGGATGCAACGGGATGCAACGGGACGCAACGGGATGTAAAGGGATGCACAACGGGATGTAAAGGGATCACAACGGGAGCGACGGGATGCAACGGGACGCACGGGATGAAACGGGATGCAACGGGATGCAACGGGACGCAACGGGACGCAACGGGACGCAACGGGATGCAACGGGACGCAACGGGATGCACGGGATGCAAGGGATGCAACGGGATGCAAGGGACGCACTGGACGGGACGCAACGGATGCAACGGGATGCAACGGGATGCAACGGGATTGCAACGGGACGCAACGGGATGCAACGGGATGCAACAGGACGCAACGGGACGCAAGGGATGCAACGGCATGCACGGGATGCAACGGGATGCAACGGGATGCAACGGGATGCAACGGGACGCAACGGGATGTAAAGGGATGCAACGGGATGTAAAGGGATGCAACGGGATGCGACGGGATGCAACGGGACGCAACGGAATGAAACGGGATGCAACGGGATGCAACGGGACGCAACGGGACGCAACGGGACGCAACGCGACGCAACGGGACGCAACGGGACGCAACGGGATGCAACGGGATGCAACGGGATGCAACGAGACGCAACGCGACGCAACGGGACGCAACGGGATGCAACGGGATGCAACGGGGTGCAACGGGATGCAACGGCATGCAACGGGATGCAACGGGACGCAACGGGATGCAACGGGATGCAACGGGATGCAACCGGATGCAACGGGATGCAAAGGATGCAACGGGACGCAACGGGACGCAACGGGATGCAACGGGATGCCACGGGCTGCAACGGGATGCAACGGGACGCAACGGGACGCAACGAACTCAACGGGACGCCACGGGATGCAACGGGATGCAACGGGATGCAACGGGATGCAACGGGATGTAAAGGGATGTAAAGGGATGTAAAGGGATGCAACGGGATGCAACGGGATGCAACGGGACGCAACGGGATGCAACGGGATGCAACGGGCTGATGTATAGCAGTTGCTTTGGTTGCTCTTGGGGTTGGCTTAGTTTTGTCGGTGGTTGTCAGTACGGGCGGGTCAGCCTGTTAAAGTCAAAACCGCAATGACAATGACATTGAGTTCCTCCTTGTCATGGATGTTCTTCATACTCACGTATAAATACTGGATATTGCCACTTTTCGCGTTGGCTTTGTGTTTTGTCATTGCAGGAGCAGCTCAAAATACGGTTTAAGGCTTGAATTTGGCATGACCTTCATACTGATGCATCTTGAACACTTACTATTACTACCTTTCAACAGTTTTCCAACAATCAGATGATGTTTAGATGTTTAAATGATGTTTAACAAAAACAACGAGACAGGAGTTAGTTACATGTTCAGATTCGGTCGCTTGTCGTTTGATTGGCAGTTTGATGCAGTTTGGCCGCCGCAGCAATTTTGGCCGCTCAGCTTGCCTCGTCCGCAATGTTGTGCCCCCGCTGCTCGGTCGTTCAGCAGAAGCGCAACTGGCGGCCCGCGCAATGGAGGTCTTCTGACCCCTACATTCATGGCAATGTGGGCTGTAAGCAGTGCGGGTGTGCTTCTGACGAGGAGATTGACACGCGCTTGGCGCGGGTGGGCCGGCTGCTGTCATTTGCGGCGCCGCACCAAGGCTGGCTTGACTCTTGGATGGAGCGCTGGTGCAATTTGGGGCGCAGGACCATCAAGTGGTTGAGCCATCATGGGACACTGCAGTGCCGACCTGGGGCAGAAGCAGAAGACCCAGGCACCTTGCCACCATTGCATTGTCATTTGTGATACGTTGTATTTGACTTGTTTGTTGTGCGTCTTGCTTCGGGCTGTTTCCATTGTAGTTTTTTCGTGTCGCCCCCTGACTGAGGCAATGCCGCTTTGGCGCTGGCACTCCGCCTCATTTGGCCCACGGCTGGACGGTGGTTGACCAATGCGGTGACGGCCGGCGACTACATCGAGGCGATTTTCGGGGTGACGAACATCGTCGGCACTTGGACCGGGTTTTCACGCTTCGTGGCCGTGATGGTGATGAACCTGCGGTTCCTGGTGTGGTCGCTGCCCTTCACCACGTCGCAGCTCCTGCAGAAGATTTGGACCTACTCCGACCTCTGCGAGGTGGTGAAGAGCGTCGACCTTGCGACTCGCCGCCGGGCTGCTGCCGCTGGTTGGTGACCTACTCCGACCTCTGCGGCGAGATGGCAGTCGACCTTGCGACTCGCCGCCGGGCTGCTGCCGCTGGTTGGTGAGTGTTGGCTGAGCTGGCGGCGGTGTTTTTCGACTCGCCGCCGGGCTGCTGCCGCTGGTTGGCATTGGTGAGTGTTGGGTGAGCTGGCGGCGGTGTTTTTCGGTCAATCAATGCATTTTTAAATAGACAGTCTGGGGGAATTTTATTTAAAGAGGATGACATGTGGAGTGAAACTTGACCCCATTTCAAATTTCTGGAGTACACCAAACAAACATCTGGCCCACCAAAAGAAACCATACTTGGTCCACCCTCCCCACGCATCTAAGATCTACCAATGAACAAAATAGAAATTGACAAATAATTGATTGACCGCTTAGTTAGCTACGGAATCCACCGGTCAAAAACTGACCGCTTAGGCTTAGTTAGCTACGGAATCCACCGGTCAAAGACTGGTATTAATGTCGGAATCGTCAGCTGAGTAACTTGCCCGGCGAGACCATCGGCAACCCTGCGCGACAGCGCCTTGAAAGGAAAACATCGGCGGACTTGTCAAACATTTGCAGTTAGACATGCAATTCATGTAGCAAATAAAAAGAGGGAATGGAAAGAATTGATGGCACTTTTATCAGGCAGTTTCAGGCCCTGCCCTGCCAAATTTTGCCAAATTTTGAAACTAAGGTAATCGTTGAACCCCTCGTCACTGTGCGTGTGTTGTGGTGGGCGCTTCATTTTGCAGCAAGTTGTCCAAGTCGTTGAAGGCGTTGTCGAACTGCGTCTGGACGATTCAAGGCAATTGCCGCGACTTAGACTTGGCCAGCACTAAGCCGCCCGTCGAGTTCCATCCGGGCGGCTCAGGGCTTGTCAAGACTAAGACTTGGCATTGCATTGGCATTGGCCAGTCCGGGCGATTCAAGGCTTGCCAAGCCTTGGCCAGCCCTAAGTCGCCCGTCGAATTTACATCCGGGCGACTCAGGGCTTGCCAAGCCTTGGCTAAGTCGGTCGAATTGAATTTAGGCGATTCAGGGCTTGTCAAGCCAGCCCTAAGTCACCCGTCGATTTGCATCCGGGCGACTCAGGGCTTAGCTTGTCAAGCCTTGGCCTTAACCAGCAGTAATCGCCTGTCGGATTAGTCTAAATTTAGTCACTCCCTGGCCAAGCCTGACTGGACGCAACAGACAGTGCGTGTCCGCGTGTGTGCCCTCCATGGCTGCGAGCGATGACTGTCACCGGGGGCATGGGGAATTTTGAATCACGTAGCCATTTGGCCAACAGTCCCAGCGCATGAGAGGGCGCAGTCAGTTGCCACAAATCTCGCGATGGAGCTGGAATGCGACTTGGCATTCGCCAAGGCCGACGAGTTCAGCGTGGAGATCGTCAAGGCGAACGGCGAAAAACAATGAGATGAAGCTGATCCAGGACGAGGAGGACAGCGGCAGCAACGCTGCAGTCTTTGCGGCTTTATGGCGGAGAAGGCGCAAGACGTGGGAGAGCACTTGCTTGCCAAAAGACATTTCCTTTCCTTCCGCAGCAGCTGCAAAGCTGGCCAAGCAACCCTGGATTCTGGGGACTACAACCGGCTGCGGCTGCCTCCCATGCAGCAAAGCAGGTCTCTCTAGCGACTGGGCCCGTGGAACTGCAGGCCTTGTCAAAGGCTTTCGCGCCTGGTTCTTGCACAAACACCAGGAATCGCACAACCACGTGAACGCGGTCAAGCAAATGCTCTGCGTCGGCGACGGCGGCGGCGCTGGCGAGGCGATGGCGCTGTCAGAGTTTGAGGCCTTGCTGAAGAATCTGCAGGGCGGACGCTCGCAACGAGGAGACTCAATGTCATTAATTTGATGTTTCTCGCAATGTGCTTTCCTCTTTTGACCCATGAAAACATTGCATCTGAGAGTCCGGGTTAATTAAAATTAAGTCGGCTGAGGCTGTTCAAGCTTTGAAGGGCAATGCTCTGACAAGACTTCGCTGATGACGTGGTGCCTGCACGAGGCAATCACGCAAGCGGACCGGGAGTTCCTCAAGACTTGCGAGACCGTCAGCTTGACAAGAGATGGAAGGCGCCAGCGGTTGCTAATCCGGTTTGGAGGCTGCAACGACGCTTTGGCCACACGTTAGCAAACATTTGTCGATTGCTTTGTCTCCATCATGTCATTGGTCATCTGTCAAAGTTCCCACAGCACGGCCCCTCGACCTTACAATCACACATGATCGAAACAGCAACTACTAAATTTAGTAGTTGCCGTTTCGATCAGTGTTGTGGGAACTTTGGGTTGCTTGGCTTTGCTTGACGATTGCCAGGACAAGTTCCAGATCCGGTACGGGGTTCTTGGTCTGGCACGCGGGTGTGGCGAAGCCATTGCAGAAATAGCCGCCTGACTCTATCAGCATGTTTTTCAGACCCAGTGTCGTTGCCGCCATTCCCTTATAATAAACATTGACAACCTGTCGGGATTGCTGCCTGTTGCCGCTCAGTTTGCCAAGGCTCAGGGGACACGAAAGGTGCTGCGTGACTTCTGCACGAAGTTCCATGAGCCTCCCAGATCCTACGCTGGACCCCCGCCAGAATTCGACGAGAACCTCTACGACATGCTGCGGCAACGCATCGAAATCATCTTGACGGACGCTGCTTCTAATGAGATTGGGGCATCCAACGTGAACCGCGGGCGCCGAGACCCTCGCATCGAGGCGGACGACGCTGACATCTTGCTGCCAGGTTTGAAGCTGGTCGCGCGTGACCACGCCCACGCTTTCCGCCGTGTGCTGAAGCGACCTTTCCATTGCAGCAGTTACTTGGGCACCCTGATGGCGGAGCATGTTTTGGGAAAGAAGTCGATTGTGCAAGTGATCGACAGGTCCTTTGTCTTCAGGCAATGGTTTCAGGAGGAGGTTGAGAAGCATTACGGGGCCATCAGCAACTTGAAATCAGCGACTCGTCGTCTCAAAAAGCAAGACTTTATTAACACCGTTTGTCGAAGCAGCCAGGTTTCCTGTTTGGCTGACTGAGGCGAAACACCGCTTCGAGTCGCACACGACCCCGCTGTGCCGACTGATTAGCAACCTTCCTGCCATTATGTCAGTTGCGCAACGGATCATCCAGCATCGGCAAGACGCCGTAGGCAAACATGTGAAACAATGGCTGGATGATTTCAGCAGCGAAGCGGTCCTTGCCCTGGCAATGGTAGCAGACGCTTCAGACGAATCGCTGCTTCTGATTCGCCAAGTGGACGACGAAGCGGTGGACAGCTCAGAGCTTGGGAACTACGTGCAGGGCTTCGCGGACCGCATTCAAGCCCTTTTTGCTCAGCGGCAGGCGCTGACAACAGTTGGATACACCAAGTTTGCCATGGACATGCTGTCCAAAGGCGAACTTGCGTTTTTCTCTTGTGGGCAGGCTCGGCGGCTGCAGCCTTGCGACGGGGACACGGTGGAAAGATGCCTGGATCGCATGGTCGCTTGGTCCCGCTTAGCCTTGGAAGTTCTTCAAACTGAGTTTCCGCACTACTCCGTCTTCAGCGCCTTCGGGGCCCCTGGGCTTGAACAGAACTAAACGATGATAATCTTACTTGTTTTGATGTTAGCCTGTTTATCGACCTTAAATTAGGAAGCCTTCCTCTGAGAGCTTTTCCAAGGTGTTTTCCTTGAAGTCTGTGACCAAGCAGCAAACCGCTTTCCAGAGCGCCGGGGATGACAGCTGCAACAGGTTGGCCAAGTTCTTCAATGTCAGCCCTGGCGGCTTCCAGGAGCAGCTGCAGCGTTTGAGGCCCTTGGCTGAGAAGCGCTACAGGGAGACCAACACGATGTGCAAGGAGGCGTGGATGCACAGAATGGCAGCGACGCAGCAAGGCAGTCATTGAAGGACTTTTAGTTGTGGGATGAAATTACAGTCCACTTTTTCGACAGGCGGGTCCCCGCCCAGGAGTCCTATCCAGCAGATGACCTGGCCATCGTCGTGCGCCGGTATCTGGCTTGGCAAGCATCGTCCAGCGGCGTGGAGCAGAACTTTGCAAAGGGCGAGCGGAACAACGCCACTGGCCATTCCCAAGCATCCGCGTCGTACGATGCAAGGGCCATGAAAATATTGTTGGCGCCACTAAGCCCCCCGGATTTCAAGGTCATTGTCACGAACGCGGCGGAACTCTGTGCAACTTGCCGCTCCGGCGCTGGCGTGATTCCACTTGCCACTTTAATATGTTTTAACACCGTTTGTTTTTTGCTGGTTTTCGTGTGTGTTTAAGAACATTGACTTGTTCGCCTGGCCAACGTCATTATCATCTCACTTGTCCGAGGCGCAAGCCGCAAGCGGACGCAGGAGCGGATTGACAAGAATGTGAAGCGCGCCAAGCAGGAGGGGACAGAAGCAGCGTTTATCAGATCCAGGCGGGACAGTGTTGCAAACGCAACATCCTCTTTGAACATGGCCGACCTGGCCTTCGACATGGACGAGCACCCGGCCACAAATGACAAAGTGTCTGAGTACTGGACTGAGAGTTACGAGGTTGAGTACCAGTTCCAAAAGTCAAAGCAAACACATTACAAGGTGGACGGCGTCCTGGACGGCCTCATTGATCAAAATGCAGTGGGCCAAGAAACTATGGAGACAGCAGCCAAAGCTGAGCGCGACGCGGACAAGGGGCATATCAGAGACAGGCTCTCCAAGGACGCTTTGCAGATGCGGCTTAACGGCTCCATGGATTGGGAAAAGATTCAAGGCAGCAAGGCTTGGCTGGACCCCGCCATCTCTGTTGCAGACTTGCAAGTGGCAATGAGCGCCCGAAATTTGGTCAAAACCACGGAGCGATCGGAGGCAGACATTTTCATTGTCAACGACGCTGGCAATTTGCCGGAGAGGGTGAAATTGATGGCTGCCTTGCTTGGTCGGCAGATCATGGATGTCTGCCTCCTGGAAGGCAAGAAAGGGATCCTTCTGAAGTTTCAGCCTGCCTCGCAGACGCGGCGTCAGAAGGTCTTCTTTTCCACAAAGTTCCGTGAGAGCCACGCCCAATTCCTGAAGCCGATCAAGGACATTGTGAACCGTCCCGGAAGTAAATGGAAGCTCGCAGCCGTTCGGGCAGACGCAACCATGATCTTGGCAACCTCGGCTGAAGTTGGACGAGCTGCTGTTCTCAGTGGAAATTCGCAGGGTTATCTCAGCAAGGCGAGCTTTCTGGAAAACATTTCCAGGCTTGACTTGCGCGCTTCGGGTTTTTACACGCCATAGTAGCGTGTTTGCTGGCAAGGGGAAGTTGCCATCTACGTAGGGGCTGCCTAAGCGCAAGGCAGAGACTAGTGCTGATCGAGTTGAAACAACCCTGGGCATCCTCTCTGCAACGCTGAGTTTCAATCTCGCCGCAAACAAAACTAAACAAGTGTTTTTGAATTGACTTGACATTGATTGACAGCGCTCGCGAAGCTTTCTTGGCTCTTACTAAGTGGCGGGCCCCGGCTCATCAATGATTGTCAATGGTCAATGGCAAGGCTCGTGATGGAGCTCGACCTTGCGTGCCGAAGGGTCGCGGAGACAATCCGCACGCTGGCAACCCGTCACGCTGTGACTTTCAGCCAGTTCCTTAGTAAGCTTGTGCGAGGGATGCGAAGTAGTTTTCACACAGAAATTGCCGACCTTACTATAGACCAAGGCTTCGCCATCTTTCATGTTGAGCGCTTCATTGAGCGGAAGCTGACCGACCAAGAGGCGTTACATTGTTGGGTTTTGCCCAATCAAGGGCCGGCAACTGGTTTAGCCTTTGTCCCGAGTCTCGCTGCAGGAACTCGCGGTGTTGACACGCATCGACGAACTGCTCGGCGAAGAAATCACGGTCAGCGAAGCCGGACTCTCAGTTACGTGTTACGCGTTAGCCTTTTTCACTGCCATGTCAGGTTCGGACTAGCTTGGCCATTGCGCCTGAGGTGCCTGCTGACGTGCAAAGGGCGCTGAAGGATGACAATGAGGCTTGCTCAATCCTAGTCACGGAATCTAGTATGAATGATGTTGCGCCAGGTCACGCAGCACCGGACTTGCGCGCGATGCATTGCAGAAGGCTGCTGCGGCCTCACTTTGAACGTCAGGTAGGGTGACGAGCTGTTGCATTGCTACTGTAAGGTCACCATTGCAAAAAGGCAGAAGAAGCCTTGCCCTCAGCAAAACTTGAGTGACGAGCGCCATCGGGGGGTCTCCCAACTGACAAAGGCAAGCGCCAGTGAGCAGACGGACGCTAGCTAGATCTAGCTAGACTTTGGCAATCCAGGGCACAGGAGCTGGAAAACGCACTTTGCGCGCGCAGTGCTGTCTTGCTGGCAATTCGTGAACGCACTCCGTGTGAATTTGAGTCTTGGAATTTTAGGGTCAAGCGCGAGCTCATGTCATTTCCAAGGTTTATTCCAACGCTTAATGATGTTGCTTTGGTTAACACTTGATTACCATTATGATTATTTCATATCCGCTTGCCAATTTTTTCAGAACGCAACCTGCGCGGGCGGCATGGCGACGACGGACAATGACAAGGGCGAGGATCTGATCCAGGCCACTCTGGCCAAAAAGGGCTACACCGAGGTGTCCAAGCTGGGCGAAGGTGGCATGGGAGTGGTCTACAAGTGCCGCCACGCCGACGGGGGCCTCCGCGTCTTGAAGTTCTCGCGCGGGGACTTCGAATCCAGCGAGGAGGCCCAGGCACTCCTGGAGGAGGGCAACCAGATGAGGCAGCTAAGGCACCCGAACCTGGTGCAGATCTGGCAGTTGATTATGACCCCGACCTTGGTCATGCTGGAGCTGGAGTTCCTCGCGGGGGGCGACCTACACTGTCGGATCCACGACCCCCAGGGGCGGCCGATCTCCAGCGAGATCCTCATGATTCGCGCTTAGTCATTGCTTTCCGGGGGTTCGTCCAGTGAACACTGGCTAACAAGTCTCTGACACTGAGGAAGTGGATGCGCGAATGCATGAGCGGGCTCTACCACATGCACCGAGCCTTAGTAGTCTTAGTCTATTAGTCTAAGACTTGCTGGGGCGCGTGTGGTTCAAGCTGATTACTGATCAACGACGACTGTTGTTTGAACTGTTTTCCGCATCTAAGCTGTCACCGAACAATGACATGATTCAAAATTTCTGTGTTTGTGATATCGGCGAATCCAGTGCTACTAAGGAGCCAAGCTTATGCATTGCGACATAAAGCCGGCCAACATCCTCCTGACGGAGACCCAGACCGCGAAGATCGCAGACTTCGGCCTGGTCTACAAGTTGGGGGAGACAGACACTTGGATGCACGTTAGCTTAGCAGAAACATTTAATGTTGTTGTTTCAATTCAGGGCTTTGCCAGGCATAGCAGGCTGAGGCGTTTCCAGTCAGTCGTGGCAAGCCCTGAGTTGCCCGAATTGTCGTCGGGCGACTCAGGGCTGCCAGGCTGAGGGCTGATCCTGCGGCTGCATTTAATTTCCTTTCAATTTCAGTCCTGGCAAGCCCTGAGTTGCCCGAGTCTGATTGTCATCGGGTGACTCAGGCCTTACCGAGGGCCGGTCGGCAGCTGCGCTCCCCTCTTACCTGGCAAGCCCTGAATTGCCCGAGTTGTCATCGGGCGACTCAGGGCTTGCTCAGGCTGAGGGCGGGTCGGCAGCTGCATTGCCTCTTAGTCCTGGCAAGCCCTGACAAGTCTGAGTTGCCCAAGTTGTCATTCAGGGCTTACTTAGTTAGGCTGAGGGCTGGTCGGCAGCTGAGCGTTCACTCTTAGTCCTGGCAATCCCTGAGTTGCCCGACAAGCCCCAAATTGACTGACAGATGAGTTGATTTGCCGTTATGATGTGTTCAGACAGAGGGAACTGCTTTCAAATTCAAGACGCTGGCTCAGGCGCCCTTCCGCGGAACCATGTGTTACATGCCCGCCGACGAGGTCTTATCCTTCACACTGACTCCATGGACGGACCTCTACGGGCTAGGGGGGGCGACGCTGTTTGAGGCCGTTGAGAAGCGTCTAATGATGCCAATGGGGCCGCTTGCAGCTTCCTGGCTTGCATTAACTGACTTAGGTATTAAAATTGATTTTGATAGCATTGATGCCTGCGCGGATGTGTTTCCATTTAATTGCTCAAGTCACTGCATGTCACTGCTTTACTTTCAGGATCGCAGGGCGATCCGGCCCATCCCGCCCAAGAAGGCCGTCCAGTGGAGGGCATACGACGGCCTGCTGGCTGGCATCTTCAAGAAGTGCGTCGACAAGTGGAGCTGGATCAAGGGCGGCCAGGGCTCCGTGAAGTTCCTGGCGGAGCTCATCCAGGAACTCCGCGACTACGAGGACACGATGGGCAAGCGCCAGGGCCCGAATGCTCCTGTGGCCGCCGCGGAGGCCTACGCTTTCTGCCTGAATTTAATAGCTTGCCAAGTGCGAGTTGGTTGCCTTCGGCATGTAGGCACCAGACTGACTAACTAAGGTGAGGAAGATTCGTGCCTTGGCTTGGCTTTCATTTTTCTAGCTTTCAAGCTTCTAATTAAGTAAGCTATTAAATTGCTTGGCGTGAACTGAGGAAAGTCGGGCGATACGCCGTCAGCAGATGCGAGAGCGATGGCAAACCGGGCGAGAGCCGCGAGGCGCATCATGATGGTAATGGACATTGACGTTTCCATATCTTGTGTTTGCTGTCATTGGCACGTTGACTTAAAGTATTAGTCTTAGTAGTCTGTAATCTGATGGCTGCTTAAACTTAGGTAAGCGGAAGAAGCAGCGCGCTGGCCCGGAGTCAGCGGCGGTGGTGGGCGGCGACGACGAGATGAGTGACAATGAGGTCGTGGTTGTGGAGGATGACGAGAGCGCTGGCTCTAAGAAGGCCGACTGGTTGAGCTATCTGGCCCAGTGTACTGCACCCAGCCTGCTCAGCCGCCCCGATCAGCAGGAAGTGCACGGCAAAGGCGGCCGACGACAATGGATGCGAACAGCTTGGCCGATTTTTGGCTGCATGATTGCTTTGTTAAGGGTTTTCATTTTTTGACTGACTGTCGGGGCACCCAGGGTCGTTTATTTTTAATTCCTTTTCCCCCCCTCCCCCGAAAGCCCCGCAACTCTTATACGTCGGGGCACCGCAACCGCTAAACGTCGGCACCGCAACCGCTATACGTCGGGCTCTCGCCAAGTGAACCTAGGTTCGTTTACGGGTGTGTTTGGTGGCGAGGGGTACCCCCCCCGTCGGGGGGGGGGGGTCTCGCCAACCGAACCTATTTTCGGCTGGCGAGGGCTACCCCCTCCGTCACGTACAGTGACGCAGGGGGGTAGCTCTCGCCACACGCTTGTAACGGGGGGGGGTGGCCCTCGCCAGACGAACCTAGGTTCGGTTGGCGAGAGCCCCCCCCCCGACGGGGGGGTACCCCTCGCCAGGGAACGCTCCCAGTGGCAAGATGTGTTTTGCTTTTTGTCTTGCCAGCCAAGGCGGTGACGACCTGCGTTGGACCTGGCCTGACCAGCCTGAGGACGAGCCTGCCTCTGAAATGTTCAGAAGGCAGCACCTGTACGTCTTCTTCTGACCGCCGCCGCGCCGCTGAGCGACTGACCTGCCAGTGAACAAATTATGCTTGGGCGGCTGTGAGCTGAAGTTGGCTAGTCACTAGTCTGTCAGTCGTCAATGTTTGAAGCTAGGCGCCAATCTAAGAAATCTGCCTATAGGTTGATTGACATTGTCAGGCGGCTGAGCAGTCATTGAGGCCAAGCATTAGCTCAAAGGTTTGCAGCAGCGTGGCATGAACCATATTTTTGCAGGTTGGGCTCAGTCGGCTGTCGGCCTCTGGCACAATGCCGGAGCATTTCAGCAAATGGAAGCTGAACAAGGCTGAGCAGAAGTCAGTCGAGGAAGAGGAGAAAAGGGTCTACGCGGAGCGCAAGACTGCTGGCGATTCAGACGAGGACGCTCAGAAGGCAGCTTCAGAAGCCGCGGCGACCAAGTCGAAGGAGCTGTCAACGCCAAACCATGATGTTTTTTGAAGCCCTGTCGTTTTCACGTGCAAATCCATCAGAAAATGCAGTCTTGCCTTTCGTCAGGCTCTGAAGGAAGCAAAGATGGTGAAGAGCCAGGTCAAGAAGAACCAGCCACAGTCGGCGGCGGCGGCTATCGATGCTCCGGAAACGGCGCCTCAGAACAACACCCAGTACTACGAAGCGCTCATCGACGCCGTCAACGTGATCCTTCAGTGCCCCACCTTCGTTGACCTTCAGACGACCGCTGCGCCGCTGCCGATCAACACCAAGCCGGGAGAAGACCAGTCAGGAGTTCAGGCGGGAAGGTTTTAGTGCATTGGCGGATTAAACCTAGCCCGGCCTTTCTACTTACCAATTTTACCGCGAAACAAACAGCATACATGACGACAATTAAATTAAAGGACTAGTTTTCGGATGTAACTGGTAACTCAGCAGTTTCAAAAAGATCGCCATCCTTCAAATTGTCGTCTTGGGTGGAGACTTGTTATGTTTGACTCCTGTCCTTGCAATCCACTACGCGGAACATCCTTTGCATGCTGCAATGGTCAGTTTAACAGAGTTTGACCGTGTTGCTCCTATTGTGCTGATTACACCAGTTTGACACCACTTCTGGGCAACCAACAACGAGTGCAAAAAACAACACAAACGCCCGCAAATACAAACAAGTGCCTCAACTCATAATGCAAAACCAGTGCATTTCCTGCATGCGCAAGGTGTCTGCGGGCAGTTCGTGCCAAAAACACTGAATGGCTGCAAACGTACCACTTGTCTAAAACAACGAGACATTTCTGGTAGGGCGAATAGTGGTTTTTCAGCTTGAATTACACTGGTCAATCTGCCAGGCAGTTTTCGACCCACGGGAGTGCAAGGCAGCATTGACGAAGGAAGGATGCTACAGGGCCGCGATCAACTTGATGTGGATTGACCCATTTGGGTCCACAACGCCCACAGTACCGCTCAGTGTGGAGAGGGTCCGGGAACTCGGGCAATTTGCTTGTCCCGCCGGGGATGCAAAGCACTTGGCCGAGAACTTCACAGTCGCGGTCGACAGCCCGGACCAGGACATGCTGGATAGCAAGGGGAAGTGGAAGGCTGTGAGCCTGAGGAAATGCAGCACGCCCTGCTGTTCACCTTAGCGGATGTCATCAAAGACCAGGCAGGTGTTCGGAAATTAGCTAGCGACGAGAGTTTCGCGGTTTTCAGACACGTTTACTGACTGACAGGGATTTAATAGCCACTTAGAGGGTAATTTTGTTTGTAGTCTTCGGACGCATTCAGTGACTGATGTTGAAGCTGCTAAGGCGCCTGATGAGAAGCTTGCTGCCTGGCGCCGGGTCTTTTTGTCGGCGCCGGCAGTGTTCACGGTGGTGGGCGGGGGAGACAGCTTGTACTGGCACAGCTTCCACCGGAGGCAGCAAGTGGTGCAGACTTACGACTCCCTCAAGAGAAGCGCTCGACAACTCGCTTTTGAGGTGACTGCCTTCAAAAACAAGAAGGAGTCCGAGGCTGGCGAGAGACTTGGAGTTAAGGAGGTGCAAGACATCTTCCGGTCCAAGGCCCTCATGGCGAAATCCTCCGTGAAAGGCGACATGGCGGATGGATTCGTGAAGGACTGCCTGTTCGTCTATGAGAAGTTGCTCGTGGACACAACCTGCAACGAGGTGCTGGACAAGTTGGAGAGCAAGTATGGCTTGGAGTCGCCATTGAACTCCCTTCAGAAACTTCGGGCGCTGATTGAAAAAAGCGAGAACATGGAGACCAGGCCGGGGAACAGTGACAGCGCTGCCATCGGACTTTCTGAATCTGCGCAATTGCTTTTATTTTTGCTTTGCGACCATCTATTGAGGCAATGGATTCTGAAAGTGATTTGCGACATGGTGGAGGGAGGAGCGCTTGAGCGCGAGACCATCACCAAGACCTACCTCGCTGGGACGCCCACAGCCGCATCGCTGGTCGAGCTGTTGAAGCTGAAGCGAACTGTGGCGCATCACTTTTTGCAGGCAAGAGAAAAGTGGCCTGAGAGCGAGTTGTCCATCAACAAACACTTGTTGAACACGGCCCTCTTCAGTCTTGGCAAGTAAACTAACTTATCAACATGGATCTGTGGTTCAAGTTTATTGTGTTCAATGGTTGCTAGGCTTCTGAAAAAATGCGTGGTGTTAGGCATTGCATTGATGGACTCAGGTGGAGATGCCACGCAGCCAGTTCGACACTCAGGACCTTGCCAAGATCCACTCGAAGATCATGACGATTTGCAGCTACCGGAAATACGTGACCGCTGCTAACCTTGAAGGTCCATCTGAAGTTCAATGGAGGTCTTCGTTGAAGCGCTCCAGCATGCTTGTGCTGAGGTTGATCGAGGTGGGGGGGGCAATGCAATCTTAAAAGCATTATTGGCAATGGCCCCCTTGGCGCGAAGGACATCCTGTACACGACGACGCTCAACGGCCCCTTGATTGCTCTTCTGAAGAAAGGAAAGGGAGCCAACCCGCTTGAGCTGCTCGAGATCGAGACGTTCAGTCTACGATGGAAGGCTTGCGTGGCAGCAAAAGACAATGAACTAGCTGCAGAGAAAGCGCTCTACAAGGCGGCCGAGGAGGAGCAGGACGAGCAGGACGAGTGCACGAAGATCGCGCAGGGCAGCGTGGCTCCGCAGCCTTCAAAGTACCCCAAGGGCTCGGCTGAGTGCCTTGGAGAGAATTGAATTTGACGTTGCTTCGCTCGTGCGAGCGTGCGCCATTGTTGCGGCAATGCATGAGCAGTCAACGAAGGCATTGGACAGCGACGGCAGCGCACAGGTTGCGATCTATGTGTCGTTGCGGGCCGAGCCTCCAACCCAGTCTGCCGTTGCCCGGGCCGTAGGGGATAGCGGCCTGAATGGCGACCTCCGCGGCGTGCAGGGCAAGAGCGGTGTCATGATCCACTTTGACGCCAACCTGTTTGTAGAGGCCGCCAAAAGGCCTGACCAAAGGTTTCCGCCACTGAGCCCAGCCCTCATGAAAAAGTTGATCCACGGCAGCATCAATGTCCGCGGCGGCCTGGCGAACAAGAAGGTGGCAGAGGATCACTTCGACCGTCCAATTGGCGGAGACTTCATTTTCTTGAACGATGCTGGGCGGAACGTGCTGGAGAGCCTCTTGGCGCCGTTCAAGTCGAAGGATGGCAAGGGGGCCTTGGCGCACTACCTGGAGCACACGGAGATCACGCTGTGCCTCAGCCAGGACGACGATGTCCGTTTCAAAACTCGATTGTGTACTTATAAATTCGTCAAATTTGAAAGCTTTGTCAGTGCTTTCATCGGTTTTACTTGTCTTTCAATCCTGTCGAGGAGTCAATGGAAGGAAAGAAGAAACTGAACCGCGGCATGATCAACCAGATTCAGCGCTGGCACGTGATCAGCACCGAGCCCATGTCCACTTGGCTGCCAGAACGCAAACACACCAAATTCCCCGGCTCCAACCGAGGGAATTGCATCGGCTGGATTGGCTTGGGCAGCGCTTCGGATGAGTGGACTTTTAACTGTGAACAATAAGCAGCCCGACTCAAATTTAATCGTGCCATAGTAATAGTAGCATGTTTGGGGGCCTCAATCATATGCGTCGCCCGATTTGTCAGGAAAGAGATGTACGGAGACAAGATGATGGGCGCAGATTCTGCCGAGGACCCAAAGGAGAATGAAGAACAGCAGCGAGACGGCGACTCTTATGAGCCTGCCTTCTTCAACCACTTGCCGGTGACGCTGTACTCAGACGCCCTGGCCGCGTACGAGATCACAGGCGTGCTGGATTGCACGCCAGGCGCAGGAGATCTGGCCAAGGCGGCCTTGCTGCGGAGGATTCCTTACATGGCCCTGACCATGACAGAGACTCACGCTTCGCTTCTCCAGAG
This sequence comes from Effrenium voratum, assembly GCA_963377175.1. Classification (NCBI taxonomy): domain Eukaryota; class Dinophyceae; order Suessiales; family Symbiodiniaceae; genus Effrenium; species Effrenium voratum. The sequence goes on from CAUJNA010003436.1 coordinate 576,915, forward strand.
TGAGCTGGTCAAGTTTGTCAAGCAACAGATGCAGACAGAAGGGTCTACGTTCTACGCGCCTGAGTGGGCGGCAGCTGGCAAGAAGGATGCGGAAGCCGAAAAGGGCAAGAAGACGCCAAAGCGGCCGACGCCCGCCCCCGGAGATCCGGCGCCTGAGCCGGAGCCTAAGAAGCCAAAGACGACGAATAAGAAGACGGGGAAGGCGGAGAAGAAGCAGAAGAAGGAAAAACCGACTGGCAACGCGCCGCCGGCCTCCCAGCTGATTGACGATTCTGAATCAGACTCGGCCAGTCAGTGAGCATACTAGGCTAGGCCGCAGCAATCCTGGCTGCTTTTTGTTCAAGACGCTTAGGCCCAGACTTCCGCGGCGGATCAACTATCAAATATGTTTTCTTCGGCGGCGCAACGTCGTGGGTGAAACACCGTCCTTGCGCCGGGCCTTACTAGGGTCTTGTGTCCCTGCGAGGCCCGGCTAGGGGACGGCGTCGGTGTTTTGAACAAATATTGAAACTTACTGCTGGCTTTGCTCAAGTTAAGCAGAGGCATCAATGTAAATTGGAAGCTGCTGAGCTGAAGACTGGGCGAAAAGGACACCTTATTAGGGCTTTGAGTGACTGGATCTGAATCACAATGACGAGCGACACAAACTTCAGAGCGGTGTAAAATAATGTGACTGCAGCGCCTAGGCTTAGGTTTCCGCAACTGAGTGGTGACGAGGACATTTAATCCCCCCTGCGACTGCCTCATTGCTCATGTTTTGTCTTTCTTGCCGGGCGGCTTGTTCTGAAAATTGTTGCAGATCAGTACATGCTCAAGAGAAGCGGCATGTCAATCAATAGTAGGCAAGATGGACCTCGATTTTGCCATGGCTTCAGAGCCCGCGAAAGAGAAGAACGGCATAAAGAGACACAAAGACCAGAAGGCATGCGGGCACACAGGCGACGCCAAGAAGGTCTTGAAGACGGCTAAGACCAAGACGAAAACCAAGGAAGCAACGCCTACGCAAGCAGCTGCCAAGACTTCGAAGAAGCGGCCGGCCGGCGACCTTACGAACAGTGACCAAAGGATCCTTGCTTTCAATCAGAGTCTGTCAGCAGTGATGCCTGTCAAGGCTTGACTGAACGAGCTGCGTTTTTGCGAGCTAAGGAAGTTTGCTGAAGCCCTGATTGAGCAGCTTGAGAAGAAAGCCGCAAACAGTCGCCTTGGCCGCGAAACTGGACCTGGAGAAAGGGCTGCGGCTCCGTCTGTGGTCCGACTTGGGTCTGACTGCTCGGGTTTGTCCTCCGACTTTGTCAGCTTGAAGCTGGCCTTCGGCCAGTCAATTCGGGTGAGCACTGCTTTCATTTCGGCCGCCTGCTTGCATTGCGGCACTCCGTTTTGTTGCTGGGCTGGAACCTTGAGCCAAGGACATCGACCCCACCAGGAGGAAAATGGCCTTGCAGATGCACGCGCATTTTGGAGATACGCCAGCTCCTCATTTAGATTTAGACGAAAGTTTTTGTGTTTTCTGCTTGCTTAAATCCAATAGCAAGTTCGAAATTCAGGAAAAGGTGTACGATGACATCACCTCGCGGGACAACTCCAGCGCTCCGGCCTGTGACCTTTACGTCAGCGGAGCTCCTTGCCCAGCATTTTCAAGCGCTGGTCGCCAGCAGTCGCTAGGAGATGTTCCGGGCTGCGTTTTGATACACAGCCTCGATTACGTCGTGGAAAAGAGGCCACGGCTCGCAGTGTTTGAAAATGTGCGGGGGCTTAGCGGCCCGAAATGCAAAGCGGGGCTGGATGCGGTGGTGAAGATTCTGCGCCTCTGCAATTACTCCGTACGGGCCCAGGTCCTCGACACGAAGGTCCATGGGGGAATCCCGCACAGCAGGCCAAGGCTGTACCTCGCGGCCATCGCATGGGCAGTGAAAGAGGAGATGCGGCGTGTATTTCCTGATCCTATCACTTGCCCTTCGCTCAGCCGCTTCATCATCAACAACGTGCAGCAGAAGCGGGATGTCACAGACTTGGCCCTGAAGAACATCAAAGCTGCCAAGGCATTTGCTGAAGCGAAGGGCTGGGATGTGAAGAGGCAGATCGTGTGCGACGGTGGGGCCACAGAAATGTTTCGGTGTGTCATGCTGGAGTGCAGCCCATGCTTGACAAAGTCCAGGGCATCGTCAAATGGACATTTCCTAGTGACGCTGAATCGATGGATGAACATCTGGGAAATGGCTGCGCTGCAGGGATGGCCAAAAGTGCTGGTGGATGAGGTCCTGCAGTCGTTTCCTGCCAGACAAATGGGCGCGACCATTGGCGACGGAATGTCGCTGAGCATTTTGCAGCGGATGCTCCCTCGGGCGACGCTGGCCTCCCAGCTCATCAGTAAGCTTCCACATGACATTTGGGCTGATTCCGCCAAGGTGAAAGGCCATTTGCCAGATGCAGTGTACGGTTTGGTTTCACCCGGACATGAACAAGGCGCTCTGTGGCGATGATGCCGCATGCCGCCCATTGATGTAATTTGAAATATTAAATTAAGTAGGCGGCTGCTCTGGCAAGGGATGACCCGCACCATGTCGCTTGGCCGAAAACGCGCGATGTCTAGCTTGGATTTGTCCAATGAGCTTGTGGACTTGCTTGCCCCTCCGGCGCCTATTAGCATTGTCGCTTTGAATCCGCCGTGTCATGTGCGCGACTTTGCGGGCTCTTAGCAAAGACCAGGGCGCTACCGACCATCGTCTAAGCCAATACGGCCCTGTGAAAATAGTTTTACGCAAACTATTATAGGTTCCTTTTCAAGCTCGAAGTGTTGAGAATCTAACCTTTGTAACAGATTGCCCCCACTCAGAATCACGAAGCAACGTCGTTGTCTCCACTGGCGGGGAGACTCAGATACCCGTTGACGACCATTTGGAAAGGCGAAGTCTGCGCCGCAGCGGAGACCCAGTTTGAGCTTCCAGAGAAAACTTGGCGACATTAAATTGTTTGTCTCAGACTTAGGATGCCGTCAGTTTAAAATAAAGGTGTTGGTCTGCGATCCGCTCTCGTGCAACCAAGGACATTGACATGGAGGCGATCGAGCCGAACACTGAGTCCGCAGCCTTGGCCGAGTGGGCGCGCATCTTCCTTTGCTTCTGGCCAGCGGCAACAATATTCAGCTACCACGAGGTGGAGACTTACAAGGTGGAAATGCTCATTGTCAATGCTGCTGTCGCGGGCGATGACAAGGTCCTCATTCTGAGGGTGAAGCACTTAAAAGGCGAGCACGAAGGCAAAAATCAAGCCATCGTTTTGGGAAGGCAGTGACATGGACCTTGCCACAGCAGCGCGCAGAAAATTGCAAAACCGGAGCGGCTGCCAGCTTGCGAGTCGTTCGACGGACTGCCGTGCAACTCAGGGCTTGGTGAAACACGCTGCTTCCAGGCATGTTTGTTGAACTGACGATGTGTGTTGCTCATGTCATTCATTTGCTTCCGATCTTCAACTATAAGACTATCAACGGAGTTAAACTCGGTGGCCCTGAGTCGCCCGACGCAGGTCGGGTGATTCAGGACTTCCGATGACTTGCCGCCCAACCTCAGTGTTGACTTCAATCAATCAAGTCAAGTTGGCTTGGAGCTGAAGATGGGTCACTTGCAGTCACTGGGGCTCAGTGGCACTGAGTCGCCCGGTCGCAGTCGGGCGACTCAGGGCCGCAGAGCCCCGCTGCCTTATTTTTGGACGAGTCAGTGTCAGTCAACGGGACTTGGCCTGTATTTCGCAAGTTGCTTGAGGCGTTCTGGAGCTGACAATTTCCGTTCAGCAGGCGCTAGTATGTGTTTAATTTAACGTCTTTGGTTGAACAACCTGGCATGGGCATCATTGGACCCTACTTGCTTTAAACTCATTTGTTGTTTCCATTTAAGTATGGCGAAGCACTTTTTCCCCATGGAAAGCATTTTTGAGGAATCCCCCTGCGCCGGGTCACACAGCAGTAGTGTGGCAGCAACGCAACGCCCCCCGGGGTGCTGGGGCGTGCAAGGGCGAGGCGATGAAGGCGACAGTAGGATGACCCCGGCAAGGCTGCGGGACAGGAAAGACATGAAAAGTTGTCAATTTGTTCTGTGAGTGTTTCATTTCACAAAGGGGCTTCCGATCAATGCCGTGTTGTCTTAGCGGGGCTCATCGGCGGTGGCTTAAAGCTTTAGTCTATTTTCGCATAGATTCGTCGGCTGCGCTGCGGTCAACCAAGGCTAATTTCGGAAAGGCCCGTCGACATTCGCGTTCGAGTTGGCAATGACTCCGCAGCGTCGCTGCCCGCAGCAGTTGGGTCTCGAGCAGGGACCAGCTCAATTGACGGGCAGGCAGAGCCATGGTGGCCGTTGGTGCTCGAGATTGCCATCGGCATTGTCATCTATGAAGTCTTGAAATGGCTGTTGCGATGCCTGCTGCAGAAGGCTGGCGACATGATCAGCGGCCTACCAGCACCGCCGTTGACACCCCCAGCAGACGCTTTGTCAAAGAACCGGTTTCTTTTAGGTGGGTGGTGGCTAAGGCCGCCCAGCTCAGCTGAGAGTTGAACGTGTTGCCTCTTTGCGTTTGGAAGGCCCTCAAGATTTCATCCTCAATGGCATCAGATTTTCCTGTGGTCAACATAACACTGGCCGTACGCCAAGCATTGAGCCTGAAAATTGTCATTCAAGGGTCTTTCGAGTAACGTCCCAGCTGTTATGTGCATTTGCGCCTATGTTGCAATTTGGGTTGACATTGACTTGCTTGGCCACGAAATGCCACGAAGTAAGGTCACGAGTGGGCTTAGGCAGGTGTAATAAGGTTGGCCCAAGTCCGCCCGCTAACCTGAGACTCTGCCACCCAGGACAGCAGGTGCCAATGCTGCGGCGAGATCACTGGGCCTTCAACGCGGTCCACGACAAGCGCGTTCATCCAAGAGAACAAGAACGACCAGAAGAGACGTGACCGGGAGCGTCGTGGCGGAAAGCCGCTGCTGCGCTGGAACCAGTTTCAGAAAAACAACCAAGGCAAACACTGGTCTTCAGAAAAGATGAGGGCTGAGTATTACCGGCAGCGGCTCATGTCTAGCACAAAGCCTGGCAAATAACTAGATGGCTCGCCTTGTCAACCTTCAGGCGTCGCGCGAAAAAAGGGGACGCGGCGGCGGCTTGGGCGGGTTGAAGGCCATGGGCTCGATGGCATCTTAACCAATTAACGCCCCTGCATGTTTTAGGTAATTTCCCCCCCATTTTATTTAACTGTTTGACTGCACTTAGCTGAAATGACAATGATTGTTGGAAAACTGTTGAAAGTTAATTTTAAGTGTTCAAGATGCATCAGTATGAAGGTCATGCGATGACCAAATTCAAGCCTTAAACCGTATTTTTCCTAAAGCCTGAGCTGCTCCTGCTGATGACAACACAAAGCCAACGCGAAAAGTGTCAATATCAGTATACGTGAGTATGAAGACCTAAGAACATCCATGACAAGGAGGAACTCAATGTCATTGTCATTGCGGTTTTGATTTTAACAGGCAGACCCGCCCGTACTGACAACCACAAAACGACAAAACTAAGCCAACCCCACGATTATACGTGAGTATGAAGAACATCCATGACAAGGAGGAACTCAACGTCATTGTCATTGCGGCTTTGATTTTAACAGGCTGACCCGCCCGTACTGACAACCACAAAACGACAAAACTCAGCCAACCCCAAGATTAAACGTGAATATGAAGAACATCCATGACAAGGAGGAACTCAATGTCATTGTCATTGCGGTTTTGATTTTAACAGGCTGACCCGCCCGTACTGACAACCACAAAACGACAAAACTCAGCCAACCCCAAGA
>CAUJNA010003436.1:582840-605553 GCA_963377175.1 Effrenium voratum
ATGCGGATTAAAAGGGACGTAAAGGGACGTAATGCGGATGAAAAGGGACGTAAAGGGACGTAATGCGGATTAAAAGGGACGTAAAGGGACGTAATGCGGATTATAAAAGGGACGTAAAGGGACGTAATGCGGATTAAAAGGGACGTAAAGGGACGTAATGCGGATTAAAAGGGACGTCAAGGGACGCAATGCGGATTAAAAGGGACGTAAGGGACGTAATGCGGATTAAAAGGGACGTATTATGGACGTAATGCGGATTAAATGGACGTAAAGGAACCTAAAATGCGGATTAAAAAGGGCGTACAAGGACGTAACGCGGATTAAAAGGGACGTAAAGGGACGTAATGCGGATTAAAACGGACGTAAAGGAACCTAATGCGGATTAAAAAGGACGTAAAGGGACGTAATGCGGATTAAAAGGGACGTAAAGGGACGTAATGCGGATTAGAAGGGACGTAAAGGGACGTAATGCGGATCAAAAGGGTCGTAAAGGGACGTAATGCGGATTAAAAGGGACGTAAAGGGACGTAATGCGGATCAAAAGGCACGTAAAGGGACGTAATGCGGATTAAAAGGGACGTGAAGGGACGTAATGCGGATTAAAAGGGACGTAAAGGGACGTAATGCGGAATAAAAGGGACGTAATTAAAAGGGACGTAAAGGGACGTAATGCGGATTAAAAGGGACGTAAAGGGACGTAATGCGGATTAAAAGGGACGTAAAGGGACGTAATGCGGATTAAAAGGGACGTAAAGGGACGTAATGCGGATTAAAAGGGACGTAAAGGGACGTAATGCGGATTAAAGGGGACGTAGAGGGACGTAATGCGGATCAAAAGGGACGTAAAGGGACGTAATGCGGATTAAAAGGGACGTAAAGGGACGTAATGCGGATTAAAAGGGACGTAAGGGGACGTAATGCGGATTAAAAGGGACGTAAAGGGACGTAATGCGGATTAAAAGGGACGTAAAGGGACGTAATGCGGATTAAAAGGAATCACGCTCGGCCTTCCCTCCCTTTTTTTTTCACTCCAGCAAGTAGTTTGTACAAAACAGAGAAACTAGTCCGGAAAGTTTCGGGGTTGCTTTGGCATCCAACCAATCCAAGTCGGCATCACTTTCGGAAGCAAGGCGGAATCACGTCCTTGGTGCAAAAAAAGTGGGTAGCATTAGAGCTAACCATCATAGGCGACTTGGAGAATGCCTTTCCGTGCAACCCCTGGGACGGGCGGGCGGGCCTAAGACGGAAGCACTACGAGCAAAAGGGAGGAGCGGCGCGGCGGATTCCTAAACTTCGAACCGTATGTCAAGGAATCACGCTCGGCCTTCCCTCCCTTTTTTTTTCACTCCAGCAAGTAGTTTGTACAAAACAGAGAAACTAGTCCGGAAAGTTTCGGGGTTGCTTTGGCATCCAACCAATCCAAGTCGGCATCACTTTCGGAAGCAAGGCGGAATCACGTCCTTGGTGCAAAAAAAGTGGGTAGCATTAGAGCTAACCATCATAGGCGACTTGGAGAACGCCTTTCCACGTTCCCCTGCTCTCCGATATATCGGTAGCTCAAGTGCTTTAAGTTTATTGAACCACATGGTCAGAAAACACCTTTGCTTACGTGACATGACCCACGAGTGCTCGGTTAGAAGTGCAACTCCATCGGAGATATAAATGCGGGCCGTTCTTTCAGAAGCCCATCGCCCCTGCTGGCACACTTGAGTGTAGCTTTTAGTGTCAATATACAAGGCGGTAGCACCTCCCCTTCTCAAGGAGTAAGGCTTGAACCCCGTGAATTGGCACTTTTGGATGGCTTGGCTGAAGGACAACCTGAACTGGTATTGCGACACAGGCACAAGATAATCATGTGGCTTGGCTAACAGTTGAGCCGTGTAGATATGATGAATGTACACGTTTTCCACACCGGCATTGCGAGATGTCATTTTTGTCTCACCCAAATGAATTAGTACATGTGCCCCTGAGGGGATCACATGGCAGGCTTGTATTTTTAGAAGCTCACCAGTGCGCAGCAAGCCCTGTCAAGAGGGCAAGGGGCATCCAAGGGGTGGTTAAAGTACATCCACACAAGACCTCAACTTGCTCTTTTGTGAAGGGCGGAGCCCGTGCAGGCAATTCATTCTGGGCCCAAGCCTTCAGCAGGCGCCAGGCCTGTGGTATGTGCCCCTTTACCGAGGGTTGCAAATGCTGCACACCTGATAAAGTATCAGCGGCCAAGTAGCGGCTTTCACCTTCTTCCCATAGATGCTCAAGATAGTCCGACAGTTGAACATCTAATTCAGGATTGGAGTTAGCAAGCGCTAAGCGGTGGTTCCTTTGATACTGCAAGAATGAAGCAAAAGCACGATCATATCGGACTTTTGTGGCTGGCTTGATTATGAGGCTCTTCAAAGTTCCTAGTTTTTGCCGACGCTCCTTACGCACCTTTTCCTTAGGGGAATCCACTACGCAACGCTTGACCATTTGCGTTTGGACCTCCTGCGACTGGCTTCGTCTGCGGGGTTCAGGTGCGTCGATACGTATCCTAGGATCATGATGGAGCCACTTACCAAGAGCCAAGCTGACAATCGTTGCATCACTCGGCGCAACTTACGCGAACTGGACCGTCCCTTCGAGGAGGCCTGTAGCACGACTAGGCTATCAACCAAATGCACAAAACGAACAGGCGCCCGATGCAAACGGCAAACTCTCCATTTCACTGATGACAACAGTGCACGCAATTCCAACTTATTTATATGCTCTGGAAGCATACCTGTCACCCGTTTCCACTGCCAGTGACACACCGTTTTCCACTTCCACAGGCGCGGATCCAATCCCACTCTCAGGCGTTGATGCTGGGGCAAGCTGTCGTGTTCCTGGCTCAGGAGCAGGTCGGCTCCCTTTTGTGACACCAAAGTAGAGAGCTTTTTCACCAAGGATATGGAAAGGTCTGTGGCTTTGCCCATTCGCGGTCGTTCCCAGTGAGGGCGCTGCAGAAAACCCACTAGGTCTGGCGAAGCGCCGGGCCTCAATCGCTCTTCCAATTGCACAACGCTGAGGCGGGCACACAAGTTGAAAGGGCGCAAAAGAGACATCAACAGGAACGCGGTGACTCCTACAGACCAGGAGTTTCCCAGCAAACTGCATCGAGCGTCATCCAACAGCAATGGGTTAGATTTTCTTTCACCTTTTGGAATGCACTCTGCTGTGTAATCCAATGGGAAACCCATGCATGTCTCTCTTTCACGAGTGCTGAGGATTCTCCACCCAAACTTGCGATGCTTCAATCCATGAATGACACGTTATTGGTATGGAGGAAATCTGTAGCGGTCCTTCTCCCACACCAGGAGCTCATCCGCTGTGCATTGGCTAATCCCCGCAGGTCTAAAACCTGGTTGGCATTTGGGAATACTGGTTGTCAAGGTGGGGAAACGATGGTCCTTGCCAGACACGGGTTCCCACCCCGGCTCCAGGTAGTGACAAACCTCTACATCTACCTGGAAGGAGATTCGACCATATTCGTGAGGCTTTGATGAATGAGGCAATTGGATGCACACATTGTCCTCACCTTCAACAGGGAAGTCAAACCACCACAACCGAGGCCGTCGGCATGGGCTCAGTCCTGCAGCATCTACCACATGGGGCAAAACTTTGAGTTCGGTGGTGAATGCAGCCCTGTCACCCTCTGACATGCTGAAAACATTCTCAACCAACTTTCGCACACTGGCCCAGGGCATGTGAATTTTGACCCATTCAACAATTGGCTGGATCAGCTGGAACAGCTTTGTCCTAGGGTCGTGCAACGCCCCTTTTCGGCTAGCATTTAACTGGCTGACTCCCTGGCAAGGAGGACCAGCTGACACCAACACCACTTTAGCACGTTGGAAGCGCCTAGCCCAATTCAACACATTGGCCTCTGAGATTTGCGTGACATCATCTTCAAACAGGACTGATGGGAAAGCGCGTTCCACGACCCTCCGGGCTGGTGCGGCACATTCAACGGCAATGTAACCACACACATTGGCTTCAATGAGCTCAAGAGCTACTCGACATGCTCCAATCCCATCAAACAGCGAGATGACCAACACACCGTCATCGCCTAAGAGGTCTGGTTGTTCCCCCCTTACGGTCTTAAATGCGGCCTGCTGCCCCATAGGAGTAAGACCAACAGATTGGCAGACCCCGCCTCCGTGCTCGGAAGCGTCCGAGCATGTGACAACCTCGCTGAACTCGGCTCCAAAGCAAATGTAGGCCAGCGGGGCAAGACTAAGGCTCAACCAGAGTTCTTTCTTAACCTCAGTGGGTATTGGAAACATGGCAGTCCCCGAAGGATCCTGGCGCCCGAGCTCTACCAGAAATGACCAACATTCATTAAGGTTGGCCATCAGCGGACGGCGGAACTGAAAGAGGTACACCAACCCTCCCAAGGCAATTTGCAACTGCTTTAGGCTGGCGACAGTTTGACACAGCAAGAAGAAACTTGCCCTGAGGTACCTGACGAACTTTTCAGGCTTCGGGTAAGCTATATTCCTAACTCCATCTACCAGGGCACCTTGCACTTCAGCTGTCGATGCTCGGCTGACAGACTTCTTCTGGTTGGCTGGCACTTTCAACTTCTCGTACTCTCGTCTAAGAGCATCCGAAGAGGGGGCTCTGGATCCCTTCAAGACTTCTGCGGCTGACGAGTTAGTTTTCTCTAACAGGTCAAAATTGTCCAAGTAAACTCGGTATCCAACCTCAGACTGAGGGAAAGTCGAGTCACGCCTGAACTCACACTCGGCACCAGGCCCTACCTTGGACAGAGCTCGCTTGACTATCTCTCGGTGGATGTGTTGAGCTACTGCTACGCTATTGATGAACCCCATTGGCAGCACACGACTGGTAAGCACGTGGGCGGCTGTCTCCCGGAGGCCTCAGCTGATCAGGAACCTCCTTACCGAAAGCCAAAAACGGGCGCCATTGAGGTCCTAGGCCAACTATGTAAAACATAGCCCTGATGTCCTCTGAACTTATCAAGAGGTCCTCATGCGGCCTTACCTCTAGCCCGCCTAGCGATGTCACCATTGGTAAGGTTCCCAAGTCACCCTCAACTGCTAGGAAATTACGGTTAATGGGGCGCAGATCCATAATTAACCGCAATACTTCGTGTCCGTCAGGGGTGGTCTCATGCTTAGGCACCCCAAAGAGTCCTCCCAGACAAGGAGATCCATGCACATGGAAAACATCCTCCACTGCAATAACGCAGATTCCTCGTCTCACCAAGCCTAGAGACACTTCGTCCCAATCATCATCCTTGATCATAACGCGAGGGGTCTTCATGCTAACCCTCTCATCCAACGGCAACAAATACTTGGTGGGGTGTTCCAGAAAATCTAGTACTCCCCCAGTGGCTACCATCTCCGGCGATAGCACTCCTGCCTGCTCTGCAGTCGGGAGGCTCGAACGTAGATTGGCCCAGCCCACCGACCTGCAATGGTGGATTTCTTCACCATATGCGTTCACGCTCTTGGAATTCCAAAAATGTTCAATGGAATCCTCGGGAATCATGCAATTGAACAAGTCCTCATTCCTAGAGAACACGGAGACGAATTCAGACAGCAGTTTCCTTTGTCCAGGTGATCCAGCCCCCATGGGCGATTCTGGTGACCCCACGGTCATGACGTTCAGGGCATGCACACCGGCATGGCACCAAGAACCCCATTTCTGCTCCTGGCAGTCTGGGAGAGGGAGCGGGAACAAGTCCCGTCCCGTGATGGGTATGCTGGAGTGAACAGCATCCTTGATTTGTTGCAGCTTCTCCCAGGCCAGGAGTCGTGATCCCAAAACGCTTAACTCTCCAACTAAGAGCCGTCGGTTATTAGTCCTAGCACGGGGTGGCAAAGGAGGGATTCGAGGCTGCGGCGGTCTAGTACAATCATAAATTGGGCATGCGCTGGTACACTTTACGGCAGGCTCTAGGAGGGGGCAACTACCTGAGTTTGAGCTGCTGGCTTGCCCCCCTCCCAACGCTTCCCCTTGTCCTTTCCCTCGCCCTTCTTTCCTTTTCCTTTGCCATCCCCCTTCCGGTCCCCTTTGGGGGGTTCCCAACGACTCATCCAACGATTCCCCCCCGCGCTTCCTCGCAGCTGGGTCTCCAGGCGCTCTGATGTCCGTTGTTCCTGGGCGGCATTGTGTCCCTCCCCTGCCGACAGCAACCGAGCGGTGTCGGGGAGAAGCACTTCGACCTTCATGGCCGTCTCGGGGGATCCCCCCTGAGCCATGAGTTCTAGGCTCTTCATCCGTTGCATGCAGATGTCCATTGCCCCTAACACATTCCCCTCTACCAAGCTGTCTAGGCAGGTTGCCAGCGTTTGGAACTCTCTCCTCATGGGTTTGCTCGGCATTGCCCCGCTCTGGACAACCTGTTGGCGGTAATACTTCATCATGACGGGTCGAACTTCGTCTCCCCCCGAGAAGAAACCTTCGGCTTGCCTCAGGAACTTGTTTGCCTCCGACATCCCATGTCTGGTGAGGAGGCCGGGGCACTTCTGGGATATGCGTCTCACTTGACTGGGCTCCTGGAACAATCCTCCGCTCTCGGCTGAGTCCTCTGATGAGGAGCTGTTGCTTCCCCTGCTGGAACTCCCTCCATGATCTCGTTTCACCCTGAGACGAGGCTTCTTGAACATGGGGTCTATGCTGCTGCCTTTCCAGTTCCATCTCGACCTCACTAGCATTTCTTTGATGCGTTCCTTTGTGCGTCTGTGAGGCCCTCCTGATCTCTTTCCCTTCTTCTTCTTCCTCTTCTTCTTCTTCTTCTTGACCCCACTGCTCTCCTCACCGAACCCCCGTCCCGGTCCTGCAAAGGATCTGGCTGGCCTGCTCCCAATCGAGGAGCGCTCGGCGGGGCCTGGGGCATCGGATTTTGGCTGAAACCCATGGCTTCGGCGGCTTGATGCAACTGACCTAGATCTCCCTCTCCAGGAGTCGGGCTGCTTCCTACCACTGGATTTCGGCACCAGGGCAACGCAGGATCTGGCTCTTTCATCAGAACGGGGTGGAAAAACTCCGGTCCCCGGGCTGGAACCTTCATCACTCCCTCTGGTATAAACAACTCTCCTGCTAGCCCGGCCCGGATTGCTCCATGCACGTACTCTTGGACGTGAAGATGAGGGCTCCCACATACCTGCAATTTAAGGTAGTTACCACTGGAATCCTCAAACCGTGCAGTGATCTCACCTACTACCTCCACAGGGTTGTTGCAATAAGTTCCCTTCAAATGCAACTGCGATCCAATCCAAATGGCACCTGAGTCAAAAGGAAGGAATGGATTCTCAATCTCAGCTTCCTTGGGGCTCTTGCCGCCCCGGCTTTTCTTAAGGATACCAGGCCTTTCAAGCTCCTTGTTAAGCTTTGGGCTCTTTTTGACGGGGAGTTTAGCAGCTGGCTTCCTTAACACGACCTTTGCAGCAGGGCGTCGCACTGGCATCCCACACTAAGCCTCTGGCGGGCTCCGGCGAGGTTCCCCTCGGAGTTCTACCTAATCCAAATCGCTCAGGACCTCAAGCGAGCGTCCTTTCCTGGCCCAGGCCTCAGCCTGCGACTCCCCTTCCAAGGGAACCGGCCTCCTGATGCGGGAGCACTTCCTCTGCCTCCTCCAACTCCAAGTCCCGCTCGATCTCCTCCTCCCCCCTGTGGCGGCGATCTCCCAAGAGGTCCAACGCACGGAACTCCTCCTCCTCACGCTCCTCCTGGGCGGCTGTGTCCTCCTTTACCTCCTCAACCTCACTGCTCCTAGGAGACCGAGATCTCTCCCTTGCACGCTCGTAGCCCGGGCCACCCTCGGCCCACCACCGCTCCTGACGACTGCGGTGCTTAACTCCTTTGCTCCTCTTGGGCCAAGCTCCTCCTCCTTTGCCCTTTGGGCTCTTGCCCTTAACCTTGCCTTTGCCCTTGCCCTTTTCCTTTCCACCCTCCCACCTCGGAGGGGGATAGGCGGGCTCCACAGGCCTCCTCTTCGCCTCGGCTGGGGCCAGGACCAGACGCTCAGCCTCTGGTCTTTCGGCACTCCTGTCCTCCCTTCTAGGAGGAACAGGTGGCGGCACACGAGTACTGGAGCTGCTCTTTGGGGTTGCAGTAGAGAGGATCTCTCTCTCTCTGCGCCCGGGCCTCGTCTCTCTCTCTAAGAGACGGCCGCCACTCACTGCGGGTCGGCCTGATGACCTCCCTTCGAGGAGATCCTTCCCGAACCTCCCTACGAGGAGATCGGCTAGGCTCCCGTCGGCTGCTGGCTCCCTTCTGCTCAAGGAGCACCAGCACCTGGCTTTGAGCGCCCTGGAGAATCTCCAAAAGGGCACTCAAATCAGATGGCGCCGACAGCCGGGGGTCGAGGCAGAGACTCCTCAATGCCCCGAGCCCCCGGCAGACCCCGCAGTGCCTGGAAGCTCCCTGCGAGGAGACCCTCCACTGGTCGCAGCCCCGGCAAGCAATGCCGGGGCTGCAACTCCTGATCATCCGGTAGGAGGATTTCCCTCCTACCACAATCCTACTTCTGCCTAAGACGGAAGCACTACGAGCAAAAGGGAGGAGCGGCGCGGCGGATTCCTAAACTTCGAACCGTATGTCAAGGGACGTAAAGGGACGTAATGCGGATTAAAAGGGACGTAAAGGGACGTAATGCGGATTAAAAGGGACGTAAAGGGACGTAATGCGGATTAAATGGGACGTAAAGACGTAATGCGGATTAAAAGGGAACGTAAAAGGAACGTAATGCGGATTATAAAAGGGACGTAAAGGGACGTAATTGCGTATTAAAAAAAGGGCAACTTAAAAGGGACGTAATTCGATTAAAAGGGACGTCAAGGTACGCAAAGCGACCAAAGGGACGTAAGAGGACGCAAGCGGATTAAAAGGGACGTAAAGGTACGTAATGCGTATTAAAAGGGACTTAAGGGACGTAATGCGGATTAAAAGGGACGTAAAGGGACATAATGCGGATTAAAAGGGACGTAAAGGGACGAAATGCGGATTAAAAGGGACGTAAAGGGAGGTAATGCGGATTAAAAGGGACGTAAAATAAACAAGGGCGTAATGCGGATAAAAGGGAACGTAAAGGACGTAATGCCCGGAATTAAAAGGACGTAAAGGTACGTAATGCGGATTAAAGGGACGTAAAGGGACTAAATGCGGATTAAAGGACGTAAAGGGGGACGCCAATGCGGAATTAAAATAGACGTAAAGGGGACCAAAAGGGGGCGGATTAAAAAGACTAAAGGGATTAAAAGGGACGTAAAGGGACGTAATGCGGATTAGAAGGGACGTAAAGGGACGTAATGCGGATCAAAAGGGTCGTAAAGGGACGTAATGCGGATTAAAAGGGACGTAAAGGGACGTAATGCGGATCAAAAGGCACGTAAAGGGACGTAATGCGGATTAAAAGGGACGTGAAGGGACGTAATGCGGATTAAAAGGGACGTAAAGGGACGTAATGCGGAATAAAAGGGACGTAATTAAAAGGGACGTAAAGGGACGTAATGCGGATTAAAAGGGACGTAAAGGGACGTAATGCGGATTAAAAGGGACGTAAAGGGACGTAATGCGGATTAAAAGGGACGTAAAGGGACGCAATGCGGGATTAAAAGGGACGTAAAGGGACGTAAATGCGGATCAAAATGTACGTAAAGGAACGTAATGCGGAAATAAAAGGACGTAAAGGGACGTAAGGCGGATTAAAGGACGTAAAGGACTAAATGCGGATTAAAGAGGGACGTAAAGGACGTAATGCGATTAAAAGGACGTAAAGGACGCAATGGCGATTTAAAGGGACGTAAAGGGACGCAATGCGGATTAAAAGGGACGTAAAGGGACGTAATGCGGATTAAAAGGGACGTAAAGGGACGTAATGCGGATTAAAAGGGACGTAAAGGGACGCAATGCGGATTAAAAGGGACGTAAAGGGACGCAATGCGGATTAAAAGGGACGTAAAGGGACGCAATGCGGATTAAAAGGGACCGTAAAGGGACGCAATGCTGATTAAAAGGGAGAAAGGGACGCAATGCGGATTAAATGGACGTAAAGGGACGTATTGCGGATTAAAAAGGACGTAATTGGACGTAATGGCGGATTAAAAGGACGTAAAGGAACGTAATGGCGGATTAAAAGGGACGTAAAGGACGCAATGCGGATTAAAAGGGACGTAAAGGGACGCAATGCGGATTAAAAAGGACGTAAAGGGACGCAATGCGGATTAAAAGGGACGTAAAGGGACGCAATGCGGATTAAAAGGGACGTAAAGGGACGTAATGCGGATTAAAAGGGACGTAAAGGGACGTAATGCGGATTAAAAGTCGTGGGCGAGTTTGTGAGGTGTGACACGGGTCGCGCGCATGCGCAACGGCTGGAAGGCCTTGGCGGATTCGGGTTCCACACGACCTCCCCCTTCTGGGCCACGACGGCAGGCTTCACCACGGGATCCTCCCAGTGGTCGCCACCGAAGTCGGAGCCACCACCCAGGACCTGACGCCCATACCAGACACTAACATAGGTGTCCTTTGTAGGAAAATAGATGGCCCTGGTCAATGGAATAGAACCAACCTAAACCAGTGCCAGCTATTTCCAACCAAAATAACCTAAAAAGGACACCTGTGGGCACAAATCTATAAGTTTACAAGCCACACGACTGGCCTCCAACAACGCAGTGAAGTTGCTGCCCAGCATTTCGCTCGACTGCGCCGCCATCTGAGCCGGGTAATTTGTCTCCTTGGCACCATGCAACTCGCGCATTGGCTCCAAATGTGTGCATAGTACAAGCTGAGAGTCGCCAACGACGGTGACGCCATTTGGCGACACCACAGCCTTGTTCTGCTGTGTGTAAACACAGTTGCCTCCAGTCTGTGCTGCAAGGTCTATGATCACAGAGCCCTTTCGCATAGAAGCCTCAGCGCAGGTTGTGCGGAAGTCAATGAGAAGGCGGAAACAAAAAAGGCTCAACATGAATCTGCTGAAGCACCACCATTTCAGCGGTGATGAGCTCCGGTGCAGATCGGTTGGGAATCATGGCTGTCGTGATGATGACGTCCATGTCCGGGATAACCCGTGCATAAGTGGCAAGCTGGGCTGCCATGAATTCATCGCCCATGACCTGGGCAGCAAGGGCCAATCCAGGCTCCCGCCCGCCTTTCCATAGTGTCTCTCCCGGTTCTTTCAGCCTGAGCCCTGGGCAGTGGCATAGCCACCAGCACCCTCTCCTGCGATGCCCTGTGCATCCACGGCCACAAACTGAGCCCCCATACTCTCCACCTGCTCTCGGGCGGCGTCGCGCACGTCGTTCGCCAAGACCTGCAGGGACGAGCCAACGATGTGAACGCTGCGAACATGCCAACGATGTGAAAAATCACAAACAACGTCATGAACATCCGCAGGCCTGGCAATCAAACATACGCAAAGAGAGCAGGGGCTGCCAACGCAAGGCCCCAATATTGCCATTGGAAAGACTGGAAAGGGGTGCTCAGTTTTTCAATCTACATGATCCTGCACTCACACATAGCAGACACAGAGGCCTGTCAGGGCAAAGAGCCCTGAAATTCACAGGAAGCAAGAGCTCCTACTCTAATTCTCCATGCAGGTTGCTGTAATGCCCGTGGCCCCTAACAATGCGCAACATGCCTTGTTGCGGACCCGAAGCCCTAGAACCATTTCATACAAGTCCAGCCTGAACAAGGCCAAGCACGGATGCCGGTCAGAAACCTTCGGCATGCGCAATCTGGTCAAAGTATGCTGCTCCCGCAATGGGCATGCGCAAGCTTCAGTCTTGAGCGAACTCTTGTCCCTGATTAACTTTGATGATTGGGAGTATTGTCAGTAGATTGCTTTCCTGGAGGGGAACACCCCTCTCAACAATGTGATTTGGGGGGTTGCCCGAGTCAAATCAATATCTCAAGCAAGTCTTACCTTCTGACGGCCCCGGCCCTTCGGCCCTTCGGCCCTTCGGCCCTTCGGCCCTTCGGCCCTTCGGCCCTTCGGCCCTTGGGAAAGCGTGGGCTTCCTCGCGCCTTGCATCCCAGGGCATGCGCCGTAGCGATGGCGCTGAGTCCCGCCACGCCAGCACCTGAGGCTTTTCACCGTCGCCTCTCTTCCCGCTGTGGACTCCCGATTCCCGCTTCAAAACACACATTCCGCGAATCGGAAGGCCTTGACACGGCATCATATGGCATCATTAAATCTTCAGGGGCCTTGTCCTGTGCCAGAAGTCCCCAGGGACGCGCAACGGGACGTGCAACAAAACGCGCAACGGGACTCGCAAGCGCCGCGTTGGCCGAGGGCGCCGATGACGAAGACCTTGGCCGGGGGCACGGACCCAAAGGCGGTGGACCCGGCGCGGCTGAAGCGGGGGAAGCGCTGGAAGGCGTCCAGCACCGCACGGTAGCCTTGGGAAGCCCCAGCTCAGGGAGCGCATTTCCGGGCCGAAGGAAGGGTCAACTTACAGCCATTCTATTCTTATTCTATTGGATCCGATCAGAGCATGAAATCGAA
Source organism: Effrenium voratum (assembly GCA_963377175.1). Lineage (NCBI taxonomy): Eukaryota > Dinophyceae > Suessiales > Symbiodiniaceae > Effrenium > Effrenium voratum. The sequence continues at coordinate 595,337 of CAUJNA010003436.1, forward strand.
CCGCACGGCCTGCGATGTTTGCCATGGAGGTCAAGGCGTCCAGCTTCTGGGCTCGAGACACCCGCGGCACGAGCGCCAGGTTGACCACGTTGCTGGGGACGTGCCGCAGCGCCGCAAGCAGCTCCTCTGTGCCGTACATATTCCAAAACCCCACCAACCTTGGTATGGCCCCATGGGCCCAACGGGCACGGGCCCAATGGGTCCAATTGGCGACTTTCATTCACATCGCGACTTGATCCCAAGTGCACCAGAAAGCAAAGCGCTGAATGCTGGCCGCAGGGCGTCTGCGTGCCTTGCAGCATCTGCACCTCGTCCAGCAGCGGCTCGCTGACCTTGAAGATGATGTCGGCCTGCTTTAGCACCTCCACGGAAGACTCGGCCACTTGCACACCACCGTGCCTGGAGCATGGGTTTGAAGGGACTGGCACACTTTCCGTCGTGTTCTACAGTTCTACAGTACTTCAGTTCTACGACATTCCTTTCTCAGTTCTTCAGTTCCGAAGGTCCGAAACCTGACCGGACACCCCGCAAGCTGTCGGTCCTGGTGTAGTCCTCGTCGCTGAAGCCGGCGGAGTTGCCAGCGCCCGCCTCGAGGAGGATGGAGAAGCCCATGCGCCGCAGCTTGGGCACCGTCGGGGGCGCGAAGCTGACACGGGTCTCACCTACAATCAAGCAAAGCCCCGCGTGCCCCAAAGCCTAAAAATTCTAAAAACCTACTTGGGCCAAAGGACTTGCAAAACGTCAAGGCCTTCCCCGAGCTTTTCATTTTTCACCCGTACAAGGCCTGCCATGCGCTCCCTGAGGATGCCGATGACCTTGACGGGCTCGGGGAAGACCTCGGGCTCTTGCAGGTGGCTGGCATGCTCGTCGGCCCCAGAGCCGGACGCGGCCCCGGTGAGCCGATCCTGCTGCTCCTCCAGGTGGTGGCTGATCTGGTCCATGGACTGCTTCGCGTCCCCGAAGAGCATCTTCACGTTGCCTGGATTTCTGTTCAACTCGTGATTTCGTTTACGAGGTTTTGGGCGTGCCGAAACTCAGCCGGTGCAGCACACAAAAGAAGTAAGCCAGGGAAGCAGAACATGCTACAATTTGGACCAGGCGTCTCAGGTAGAATAGTGGATTGTCCACACCACTGTAGCCGGTCCCCATAGAGCGCTTCATCACGACGCACTGCTTGCACTTCCAGATTTCAATGGCTGGCATGCCATAGATGGGACTGCTGGGGTCATCCTGAGTGGCAGGGTTCACGATGTCATTGGCCCCCACCACGATGCCCACATCGTAGCTTGGCAGCTCGGCATTGATCTCGTCCATCTCTTTCACGATGTCATAAGGCACGTCTGCCTCTGCAAGAAGCACGTTCATGTGGCCAGGCATGCGGCCGGCCACGGGGTGGATGGCGAAGTGCACAGTGACGTTGTGCTTCCGCAGCACCGCCACGATCTCCGCGAGCTTCTGCTGGCACCGCGCCACCGCCAGGCCGTAGCCCGGGACGATGACCACCTTCTTGGCACCGAACAACATGCCCACGAAGCCCGGGGCCGACACCTCGCTCACGTCCTGACGCGTGTGTCCCCCCACCGCGGCCACAGCGCTGGTCCCGTCCGTGCCGAAGCCGCCCAGCAGCACGTTGTACATGGAGCGGTTGATGCCGCGGCACATGATGTCGCTGAGCAGCGTGCCGCTGGACGCGATCAGCGCCCCCGAGATGGTCAGCAGGTCGTTCGAGAGCATGAAGCCCGCGGCGCTGGTGGCCAGGCCGCTGAAGGCGTTCAGCAGCGACACCACCACGGGCATGTCGGCGCCCCCGATGGGCAGCACCATGTTCACGCCCAGGAAGCCCCAGAGCGCTGTGTTCGCCAAGAGGCATCCGGTGCCCATGTGCGATGCGTAGGTGACCGGGTTCAGGAAGAAGCCCGTTGCCACCACACTGCCAGCTGCAGCAAGGCAGTTCAGCAGCCACCTCTTGAGAGCATACATTGTCACGTGCGGTGACATACAGCAACAAGTACTGAGCAACCAATTTCGACCAAGCCCATGCAGGCCCTGCTTGCAAGCAATCAAGTCCCCGCCTCTGCGGCAAAACGATGGGCTTGCCCGGAATGAGCTCATGCAGTTTGCCCGCGGCTACGACACTGCCGGTGAAGGTCAGCGAGCCGATGGCGATGCCCACGGAGGTCTCCAGGGCTTTCATCACAGTGTAGGGACTCCTCACCCAAAAGCAACGGAGCATTTCCAATGTGAAAACAAATGGAGAACAACCAGCGTCTCCCAGTCAGAAGCAATGCAAGCCCACCAGCCAGCTACAAAAAATTGGAAGCTCCGAGGCGCATGGGGTTGAAGTAGCTGGCGAAGCCCGCGAAAACTGCGGCGAGGCCCACGAAGCTGTGGAAGCCCGCTACCTGAGCGGAAAACGCAAAATCTGCCCCGTTTGCCTCTGAATGCGAATCTTACCAAGCGAACGAAAAACACAAAGCTCGTCCCAAGACTATGCTCACGAATCTGGAGCTTGCCTGCTTGCCTGAGGGCCCATGTTAGCCCCTCGCAGAAGTCAATTGACTCTGACCGGGGTTCGAAACAACGCGCCCACGCAAATGGGCGGACGCAAGGCAGGTTGGGCAGTGTGCAAGCAATGGCAAATGCCAGGCAAGCCATTTTGTCAAGTGCGAACTTACAAATGGCCGGGCCGGGAGAGAAATTTCTTCTGGACGTGCCAGCAGCCCGCAAAATGCACGGCCCGGTGGGGAGAACAAAATGGGGAACCATGCCACAAATGCAGGAGTCCAAGTGCAAGAAGAACGTGCTGCAATGCAACAAAAGGATCCAACTGGGGCATGTCTTCCATCTTCACCGCGGTGGCAACGCCGTAGCCCACCCCAGCAGCAGCTAAGAAGGTCATGAAGAATCCTGGCAAAGGAAAGCGTTGTTCGACGCACCGTGTCTTATTGCAAGCCCTACTCTTCAGCTCGCTTGCACATGCACCATCCAAGGGGCGGATGTGTGCCGAGTGGAAGCCCGGAGACATCAGCACTGAGAGGATGCCCAAGGCTGTAGCCACCATGCCTCGGCTTCCACTCCCCAACTCCCCAACTCCCCAACTCCCCAACTGCCCAACTGCCCAACTGCCCAAGCCTCCTCAGAACGCCGAGCCGCCCATGTAATTGCCTTCTCTGGCTGTGGAATGCTTGTTCAGGCCCTTGATGGAGCCTATGAACATCACTGCTGAAGTCCTGAGCGGACAAGCAGCACAAGTCTGGCCGAGCCGACCCACCAGCATCGCAACCAAAACCAAGGCTCAAGGAGAAGAGGCCCACATGGGTTGCCACATTCTCTTCCAGGAAGGCATCAAAGCCCACCCCGCCAAGCCTGGGTGGTGAGATGATACAACCCCCCCCCCCCGGGATTCCAATCAACCTACTACGACCCACCACCACCAGTACCACCGCGACCACCATACCTGTAAAAACCCACCACCACACCTTTCCTTAGAAATGGCCCGGCTCCCCCGAATCTTCCCGGGTCCCGGGCTTCAGGGGGAAGTCGGCCAGGGCGGCGCCGCCCGCGGCGCCGGCTGAGCCCAGGGCCTGCAGCAGCGGCACGCCGCTCACCGCGGCCAGGGAGCGCATGGCCACGCTGGTCCAGGCACTCAGAACCTAACCCCACTCAGAACTGGCAAAACGAGGGAGCGAAGGAGGGAGAAAATGGCCGAGAAGGGGACCCACCCAAGAGACTGGAGCATGAACTGACAACTGCCCCGGTGCTGCGCCACGGATGTCCTGAGAAAAACTAGACTAAACTACTTCAAACTGTCAAGTAGCGGGCAGCAAGGATGGACAGGCCGGGATCGTGAGGCTGAGTTGACGAGGCGTCGTCTGGACGCGGATGTTGGACAAGTCAATCCCCTCGTCCTCCGCGTCGTCACAGTTCGCGAGCACTTCTTTGGGCCGCAAATTCCTCTCAACACCTGAGGCTTGAGGAAAACAGGCAAAAGGCGATGCCACAATGCTAAAGGCATGTGGCTCAATGGCCAAGGCGCATCTGTACAAATAGGACTGCTTGAAGTCGGGGAACTTTCCGAGGGAATGAGCAGCCAAGGTCACTCCCCCGAAAGACGTACAACTCCTGGCGCACCGATGTCTGCCACGGCCATGCCTCTTTCCCACACCTGCCTCCGGCTTCGCACCGTGACGCCCTGATCCTGCCGCAGAGTCACCCGCAGCAGCTGCCCCTCGTGGATGCTCCTCGGGTCGGGGACCCGCGCAGGTTTCCGACGAGGGATCGCGTGTCCAAGGCTCGCATCGACCTGCCCGAAGAAATCCGCAAAGGGCACCGCCATTGCCAAGTGCTTGGAGCCCAATGCTGAGAATGGATGCGACATAGGCCCGCTTCGAGGCACTCCACACGCCCGAAAGAGAGACTGGAAACCGAACGCACTTTGCACTTGCCAGCTGATTCCCAGTAGCCTGGAAAAGAAAGTCAACATGGCGCCCAAAAAAGAACACAAAGTCTGGCGTACTACGTACCACAAGACATAGAAGGCAAAAATAGGGCCGCAGCGAAACGCCTCCAAGGGCTAAGCAAATGCGACCGCCTCCTTGCAGGTCTCTGCCAGCTCCCCCAGCAGCTCCACAGCGCCAGGCCCCGGCTGGAGGCTGGCAACCTGCGAAACATTTCACGTCAGCTCGTCTCTCAGCTCACTCCGAGCTCAGCTGCCCCCCCAGACCCCCCCCCCCCCCACTCCTCCGCTCCTCTCCCCGCCTGTTCGCAGATGAGCTCCGCCGCTGCCTTGCGCTTCTCCTGTGGCAGCCAGAGCTGCCATCGGCGTCGCACCCGCCAGTCGGTGCGATGCTCAGTCGGTGCCCAGTCCTGGTCCTTGCTGCGCAGCTCGCTGCCTGCACCCGTCCACTGCGGCCCGGAGACAGGGTGTCTCGCTGGGGCAGCGGCTTTTCAGAAGCTGCTGCACGGCAGCTGCGTCTGGAACCTGAGCAAACAGCAAACACAAATCTGACAAAAGCTTCACATCGCTTGCCTCCACAGGCACCGACATCTTCGCCTTGACCTGCACGGGCACACGGCTGGGAATGCTGCTTTAATGCGCAAGGTTTCACAGCACCGAGCTACCACTCTCCCATGTTCTATCATACAATGCCTACACCAAATCAATATGGCACCATGCAAGTGGCAAGATCCCTCACGCAAAAACAATCGCCGGCCGAGGTGAGAAATGGCCAAAGGCCTTGGGCTTAACCACTGGCTCCTCCTGATGCATCACACAAACAATGGACTTTCCCACATGACAGGCCCGGGGAAACAGCACAGCCGACTCACTGTAGAAACCTATAGGGTTTGGGAAGGATCTCCTCCGTGCTGTTTTGCTGCCATGCCAGCCGCCAGCCAAACATGTGTCGACTCTCCCGGGCTCCTCCGAGTCTTCCTTGGGAGCTGTGGCCATGGCCTTGGGCTTCGGCTTCGGCTTCGGCTTCGGGAGATCCTCCACGCTGGGGATGCTGGGAGCTAGCAGCTTGGCCTCGGCCGTTTCGCGCAGGGAAAACAGAAGCGTGGCACTAGCAGACATATCAGGCATACGTCCAATTCTCTGAAGCCAAGATCCATCAACATGATAAACCGTTCCCAGCGGCGCCGGAAAAAGAGGCAGCCGTCTTATGCTTTGGGTACGGTAGTGACACGAGGAGTGGTCTATCACTGGAATCGCCGGCGCCATGCTGGCTTCCTAGGTATCTCCAAGGTCGCATCGACGCCAAGTGCCTCTGGCGCGATTTCCAAGGCTACGACGGCATTCCAAGATGGCGCCAAGCAAATCGTACCAGCCAAGTCACACGGCCGGAGTCTCTGCAAGTGCGGAGTCTGTTCAACTCATGAAATGAGTTGAAGCAAAGACCCAACACTTCCAGACAAGACATGAAATGGGATGAGTTTGTTGGGTCGGTCTGTTCAGTCCGGCTATCACCTCAGATGTGTTGGCTTGAATGGTCGGAAGGCGAGCTATGTTTGTCTCGAACAAGACTTTGACTTGTCAGAACTTGATCGGAGAGATGTCTTTCCATGTCGTTTGCCTCTCACGCATACTGTGATGGTTTCGATGTCTTGGAGTCAGCGCCGCCAGTATGGGAGTGTGCATCATATCGTTGTTAATGCTCTGCTGCTGCCCAGTCTTGTCAGGGTGGATCACTGGTCTCAGAGTCTCAAGTGTTGTTTGTTTGGCACTGGCAATGTGCGCGGCAGCATCAGTCTTGTCAGGTCAAGGATGTTTCCTAGGCTGAGAACACTAGCCAAACCGTTTTGTGCCAACCCTTTCTGGCTTTCCTGCGCTGATTCTCCTTTGGCCGGCTGCGTACGACCGAGTACGGTCCGCGTTGGTCTCCTGGAGCATCTTGATGCTTTTTCGCCACCGTGGGATACTCCGGAGCTCTGGGGGTGCCGGAGGTTCCGGGAGGTTCCGCGGAGCATAGAGTGGGGAGGTTGCGGCAGGTCTTGGAGAGTTCTTGGCGTTCAGAATCGGTTGCCGGCCAGGGCTCCAGAGAGTTCTGCAGGTTGAGAAGGTCTCGGGTTTGACGGATAGTGGTGGGATACGACCTGGGCTTCTTCCCTTGAAGCCCGAGTGATCTATGGTGACCAGACTCTCCTGGCAAATGTTCAGCTCAGCCAGCAGTTGACATCGCGGATGTCATGAATCATGACCGAGGAGTTCCGGACGACTTCACGACCCTCTGTGGACGCCAGGAATGCACTAAAAGGTGGCCAGGATGCGAACCGTCAGGCGAAATACGCTTTCGTAGCAGGGCACTGTTGGGAACCTGAAGTGAGGCTGGTGCGAGGTGTCAGTTGGGCTGTTCTGTGCACAGCCAACACCCTGACGGGCCATTCTTGCGGCTGCGGACCTCACTCACCGAACTCTCCCCCTCTCGCTGGGCGCTGGGCGCTGGGCACTGGGCGCTGGGCGCCGGGCCGCCTCGGACTCCTCCAGTTGGCCAAAGGCCTCCCGGAGCGCCATCGCGCGAGTCGCCGCCAGGCGCAGCGAGCCCTCGCGCGAGACGCGAGACGTCGCTTCGAGGCTTCGATTTCGAAGCGACTTGGACTGAGCGAAAATTCCGCAGCGCTCATCTCATGCATCAAGCGCAACGGCAACAGTTCTGGACGGCTTTCCTGGGCTGTCGGTGTCTAACGCGCCCGCCTCGAAGGCCTTCAGAATCTTCTTCCTTTCCTTGGCGCTTTTCCCCGTGGCACGCGCCACGAAGGCCTGGGGACAGATGCTCAGAGAGCACCGCATCGCGGGTCGATCCGGTCAAGCTCACCATGTCTCACCATGTCTGTGCCTGCAGCACCGCTTGGCACAGCTTCGGCGCGTAGGTGTCCAGGGTGGCGTCCAGCACGCCATGCACCAGCTCCAGGGCCTCACACTTCCAGCCATCCGAAAAGCGCCCACTGACTGGCTAACAACGCAACATGCCCTTGACCCTACGCCTGGTCCGGCTCCATCAACGCTGCCTGGCCAAGGCTCACGCGCTATATGTGGCGAATGATCTTAATTGCCCCAGTTCCCCACCTCGACAACCATAGCCAGCAGGTTGCCGGCATCGACATTGGGAGGCATCGCCTGCAGAAGCTCCTCGTGTGCACAACAGCAACCTCCTCTCAGCACCGCCATGCACATCGAAACAAATGCGCCATCTCTGGATGACAATAGCATTCACCTGCAACGGGGAAGCAAGAAGCCCATGTTCGCGCTCGCTCCATGGCAAGGCATACAAAAGTGCCGTGCAGCCTGTTGACTGCATCAAGCTAGCAAGTATAAGATAACGGAGGTCTATTAGTTCGCATCAATCATGCAGCAGGCATTCATCAGGTCCATGAGAGAATCGTGTTCTCTGAGCCCCAAAATGTTCTATACAAACAGCTCAAACACCAACTGTGGATGGCAATGCCTTTGCTTAAAACCTCATTAACTGTGAAACTTCGACAAAAGGACCATGTTTGTACTGGAATCGCCAGGCTTACAGAGTACGTAGGTTCAATGTGATGGGCTGTGTTCTAGAAGTTGTTGTGGTCGGCTGTTCGATTGGAGTGCTTCATGCATTCAGCTGCGTCGCTGGTTAGCCCTTTTCTTTGCACGCAACGTCCCTGACATCTGCATTGTCACCATCGCTGCTTTGCTAGTGCTCTGCTTTGCGGCACTTCATGCCACTCTCCTCTGGGCCGTTCTTGATCATGACCTTCAACACGCTGCTGGGCAGTGTGGAGATGGCCTGCATGTCTCAAGATTTGAATAATCAGGCTGTCAGTGGATGTCGCAGGCCTGCAGCTGAAGCATCGCTGCCATGAGCGCGAAGGCGGCTTGACCGTCAGGGCCCACCGCCTGTCGCATTGCTCAGCCACCATGCGCCAGCTTAAGCCACACGCCTGCCGCGCTGCCCTCACCAAGAGCTGCGCCTGCACACTGGCCTCGCGGTGGCAAGTCGGGTGACGACTCAGCTCGATCGCAATCATCGCCTCCAACTCAGTCTTGGCGCAGAGCGCCGCTGTGATGGTGACTCCCTGGGCCGAATGAGTGACTGGGTTCACGTTTTGCTTGCGAACAATGGAGTGGCAAGTTTGGGGCTGGGACCGCATGGAAGGCATCTTGCTGGCGAGGCTGCCGCAGCAAGAGCAGCAGCGTGGGTATCACAACCTCTCATGCGGAAGCGGCAAACTCGTGCCAGTCACGGGAGACAAGCCGACTCAGCGAGACACCTGTGCCAGCTCCGACACGGAAGTCCTGAGAACTGGAGGGGAAAAGAAAAAAAGAAAAAAGAAAAGTACACAGAGTACGCAGTGTACGCAGAAACGAATTCAGAAACAAATTCGGGTACGCGTTCGGACCCTGCTGCTCACTCTCGGCTCGCGGCGCCATCGCCAGCGTGTCTAGCCAAATGGCGGTGAAGAAGGTCATCAAGGCTCGGTTGCCCTTCTGAAGTTGCAAAGACTCCTGACGTGGATATGGGTGCCTTCGTTTTTAGGGGACCCCATGGTGTTCCTTTTTTTTGGATTTCGAGTAAAACTAACAAAGAGAAGGTACGAGATGGTACGAGTACCCTTAAAAAGGCACACACCCTGTCATCCAAGCTTTCGCGTTGGGAATGGCAACGCGGGACTTTCCATCCACACGATCTGCCGAGCACATCTTGTGCCCATGGCGCAACCTCTCCTCCACAATTTCCCCCACGAAGGACAACACGGCAGTGTCCTCGAGCAACTGGAGGTTCATCCATCAAATGACTGCTATCCAACAGCTCCATCCATCTGATCATAGGTGTCCTTTTTGGGAACATAGATGGCACCTGTAAATACTGGTAAATGAATAGAGCCCACCAAGGCCACAGCTGCCATCCATCTGCCAGGCCTTGCTGCAGTACTTTGCCAGGGTAGATCGCACTAAGGTGGCAGGCTTCGCCTCTCCAGAGCTTCAGTCACACTTGGCAGTGTGGCTTTGCGGACATGGGAATCTGAGATCAAAAAAAACCTGCGCGAGTGAAACATGCAGACAGTGCATTCGAACACAACCTGCGTTTCTGATTCACGTTCGCGGCCAACCCGGCACGAACAAAAAGAGGGCTGCCAATTGCATGGCAGTTGACACCTTAGGCAAGACCTTGGGTTCCGCAGATGTCGACCGGATGGCCCGCCATGCCTTCAGCGTCGAAAGCCAGGACCAGCGGGGTCTGTTTTCAACATGGAGCCCCTGCCAAGCCAATGGCTGCATCGGTGGCAGTGGCATCGACTCGCAATTCGAGCCAAATGGCCTGGACCAGTTTGGTGAAGAGCGGCGAGTCCTGGGCAACAAGCAAACAAATCTTCAAGTGGTCCGCAACCTTCGTCCGAGGCCATAGCATGGTGTGGCAACACCGCCGCCATGATGTCGTCCACGTTCCACCTGTGCACGTGGTACCTCGGTTTTTTTCTTTTTTTCCCCCGTCTTTCTTTTCTTTTTCTTTCCACTGGTGCGGCGTGAAAAACCAAAAATCGGGGCGCCGGTGCAGCAGTCCCTCCAGGCACTCCTGGGAGGCTCGCGCCTGCAAGTGCGGGGACCTCGAGGCCAAAGCCGTCACATGGACGCCTTGACTCCCGCTCACCAAAAGCAACGCCTCGGAAGTCAGGTGCATCCCATCTGAGCATCTGGCAGAAGCAGCAGGAACTGGTGGATCTGCTTGTCCAAAGCGGCG